>JAMXBB010000003.1:70594063-70678354 GCA_024138015.1 Lumnitzera littorea | reverse complement strand
AAAATCTCAAAAATAGGAAAAGTATGCTAAAAATAATAAAAATATCAAATATATGGTTTAAATAATTATTATATCGTAAATATATTAAGAAAAAATGAAAATTAATATTTTATAATTTTTAAACCTAAAAAGTAAATTTTGTGATATTTTTATATTACAATTTAAATTACGAGTCACAGCGTTCAAAACGGACTTTATTACAAGAAAATATGCTCGAAAACGATCAAAATGGACTATAAGTTCATAACGATCCAAGCTAAAATGAAAAAGTTACATGCGATTCAATAAAAAGCTTAAATCGATAATTTCACGTAACTAAGTGAAGTAGACCTTACAAAGTATAACACTAGTTAGCTTTAAATTCCCAAACTTACAAAATTTTCATTATTCTCAAGTGATTTTGATATAAACTCTGAGCTGCCACCAGACTACTATGACCCCTAAGCTAGCCACGGTTGAGTGAGTTTTTCCTAATGATTCCATACTTGTTTGTGTTTGTAGTTAGTAAATATAAGTTATGATTTATAAATGAATGTGTATGGGGTTGGGTTATGCTTGTGCATGATAATTGTTGTCAATGGTAAATTTACTTTAAATTTCAATAATATAATGATTGTTGCATAGTAGATTCACTAGAATTGATTATTTGTGACTTGGAATGATCACTGAATAAATAAGACATAATTTTATTCGACTAGAAAAAGTTAACTAGGATCACGCATAAATCAAACACTGCATAACTAATTCCGGCAGTCACATTACACGGAGGTAGCGAGAGGCTATACATGGGTTGATTATTTATTGTGATAGATTTCGTACGGTGCACACGTGCAATATGACCATAGCCTAACCCACGGGATGACTAGGCATTAGAGGCACCAACCGCCTGGCTAAGGGTCGAGTCCAAAGGCCTTCGTTTAGGGATGAGTGAAGGCTGCATGAACCTATTCACAATCATGTGTAGAACTCATTTTGATAAAGCTGGTAATGGATGTATCATTACATTTTAAACACGAAACGCAGAGTTTCGTTATAAAATAAGTTCTAATATGATACCCGAATCTAATTGTACCGATGAATCTCTAACCCTGACTTCGGAGGACGTTAAATCTGAGTTGCATGCATTACCTGGTCACCTGCATGTATTTGTTTGGCATACTGTTTGTCATGCATTCATTTGGTTGAATCTAACTATTGTATGACTTGATTGCTATATGGTTGAGGGAAATTATCTCACTAAGATAGTAGGCTTATACCCATGTAGTCTTCTTTCGTAGGCCGACCTTTTTGTAGAGTCGGGCAGTCACATGTCCGAGGTTAGTTTTCTACACGAGGTCAGTGTAGGAGCTGGATGTGATCAGAGAGTACTTATGATAGTTTATAGATCTGAATATGTAATTATTATACTAGTTTAACTTCAGATATGTTTCAGACTTTGTAGTTGTAAGCTTTTATACAAATAGACCATGTATTATGTTTTTATAATATTATTATTTATCATGAAATGATATTGCTTAAGCTTGCGTACTCTTAGTAGTTAGTAGTAGCTATAGCCTTGTATATCATATAAAAGGGTCGTTGATTGTAAGGAAATTCAATCTACAATCCTTTGTATGGTATATGGCGACTGCCACGACTAGCCCCCTCAGGTCGTGACAAATCTCCTCTCAGTCGCATAAGCATAAGAACCCATTACTTGTATTATGCCGACTTATTGACTCAAATTAGGAATTACACAACTAATCTCCTCTTTATCTCTTAATCATGGAACCCCATAAACTCTTAGAACTAATCTCCTCTCAATTTCATAATTGCAAGGAAAACTATTGAAAATTTCATTAAAAAAAACTTCAAACAACCTAAATGTAATACCAATCATAAAAATCCCAATTAAACACATACCCATATCATAACTACAAGGTTATAACATCTACATATTCACAAACCCACTAAAACTAACTTAGCCACTCATCTTAAGAACAATGGCAGCATAAAAGGACTAAAAAATGGTAAGAAACTCCATAGATAAATAAGTAAACAAGAGGATAACAACTTAACAAGAGATTTAATGAAGAAAATGGAGCAAATACTTCATAAACAAGCTTAAATGTGCATCAAAATCATAAAAACATGCATCAAATATCATAAATAAGTCACTAAAACGAGAAAACAAACAATGATCTTGCAAAACTAAACCTAAAAATGCTAAAATCCTAATTGTGGCTTGCAATTTGCAAATGCAAGTATATATAGATTTAGGCTACCAATCGATTAGTAGAAGGGTCTATTAATCATTCAGTAGACATGTATTAGCTCTAAGTTATCTTCATGTTTAATGAAATATGGTGTTTAAAGGGATTAAGGTTTTAGTCAAAAAACCTTAACCCTAATTTCCTCTATCGATCAATTAATGTTAAAGCTACCGATTGGTTAATATAGTTGAATCCATCATTGCACATTCTGTTTATGACATCGGCTTCTCCAATGATCAATCAGTTAATAGGTCGCTTAATCCCTAATGCTTCAAGTCATATTGATCAGTCAATAACAAGGCTACCAATTGATTGATAGGCTAAATTTACTAATGCCCTTCACTTTAGCCTCCTTATTTGAGTAATGGGGGTTACCAAACCATGGCAGCCCTCATGCACCAACACATAGGATATAAAATGCATTAAATTCATTTGAAAATAGCATTCTTTAGTGCATTTTTGACAATTTTGTACAAGTTGGTCCATTTTGTGTATAAACTTCAATTTCATGAAAAATTAACTAAACTTCGCAAGAATTAATGCACAAATGTAGGTCTAAAAGTTGTAAAGATTGTGCATTTTGAGTCGCAATCACTACCCTAACTTTAGAACCTTGCTTGTCCTCAAGTAAGTTTAAAAATCAAGTGACTCAAAAAAACAATAGGACAAGTATGCATTTCCTTTATACTCAAGTGTCATTGTAAGCACATTACACATGGAAAGCTTAAAGTTTACATGCTCTTGATATAGTGCATAAACCTTTAAGAGTGACATTGCAATTGTTCCACTTATGTCAAATCAAATGCTCATAAATCAAAGATCGTGCAATTAATTCAAGAATCAATGTCTAGAAAATTTAACTTCCCATTTAAGTTAAGCTTATGAAAATTGAAGTCAAGTTTAACATTTCAAACTAAGTGAGAGATCTCAGTGTTTAATTGGTTGGCCTGACCATATACATCTCCCTTATCAGTCTCTTAAGTATGCTAATATCATGTAAATAGAGAGTGACCACTGAATCATACCTTACTTTGCCTCCCTAACTTAGAATAACTTTCACACTTTGCATGTTATTCTCTTTTTAGATTTTTTATTTTTCACTTTTTCTATATCTTTCTATTTTCTTTCTTTTCTTTTCTCAAATATGTTTTCTTTTTGTGATGGGGTCATACTTTTAATATGTAATGACTTTTTTTTATCCCTATCATTTTTCATTTCAACTGTTCTTTTCTTTTTGGGCATTCATTGTACATTGATCAAGGAATGTTCAAGTAAAATCCAATACCCACTTTGGTTCACATAATACTAACAGACTAATTAATTCCTCAAAAGATGTGTATATATATAAGTCAACTTATGAAAACACAAAAATCTAACACTCAATCAAAATATTTCCCTAACTCCAAATCTCTTAACTACCTTAAATTGAGTATAACTAAATAAAGCAAAGATGCCATAAATTGATTACAAAGTTTTAAGAAATGTTCATGACTTATTCACAAGGGACTTCTTTCAAAATGAAGCCCTAATCACTTTTTTCTACTTTCTTCATGCAAACTTTATAAATGATGACATACTCAAAGATTAAGGCACAGAACATAAAGGAAAATGGATCTAACTTCTTAGAAAAAAACTATCTTATCAGTGCACATAAGGGATAACATATCAAGAATTCAATTAGATCATTAAAGCTCATCTAGAACCACATAACTTTAATGTTTAGGTCGAACTTTCCTACCCCCAACTTTAATTCATATGCATATATCTCATAGTTTAGTGCACAAATAATGGGAAGTAAAAGAGAAGGTTAGAACAAAACTCCCCTCGTTTCTTGGTGTCTTCTGAATTTCTAAAATCCCTTCAGAATTCGTTAATAGTATCTCTAAATCAATATATTCAACATTTCCTTTATTTATTCTTAAGTGCCTACATAACATTAAAAGAGACATAACTAAAAAGACTTGAAATTGAAAATGCTTGGGCATAAACTTAAATAAAAAGATAGTGTAAAGAAGGTGGGTCGGGTTGCCTCTCGCCAAGTGCTTGTTTTTAAGCCATCGGTTTGGCTTTTCAATATCACTCATGGTGATCTTCCAAATAGGCAATTCTTTCATTGGTTCAATTCCTTTTGTTTCGAGAAAGGGTTTTAGCATGTGCTCGTTTACCCTAAAAATTTCTCCTTCTTCTCCTTTAATCTCAATTGCTCCATAAGGGAGTATTCCAGTAATTGTGTATGACCTTATCCACTTTGAATGAAGTTTACTAGGAAACAACCTTAATTGAGCATTATATAGGAGAACCTTCTATCCGACTTGAAAATTCTTGAGTAGTATTTCCTTATCATGCTACCTCTTCATTTTCTCTTTGTAGATTTGAGCATTCTTGAAGGTTTCATTCCTAAACTCTTGTAGTTCATCCAACTGTAGCATCCGATGGTCTCTTGCCAAGTTTTCATCAAAGTTTAAGAATTTAATTGCCCAGTAGGCTTTATGCTCGATTTCAACTAAGATATGACATGCTTTCCCACAAACCATTTGATAAGGGGACATCCCTTTAAGGTTTTTGTAAGTTGTTATGTAAGATTGTAATGCATCATCCAATTTTGAAGCCCAATCCTTCTTGGAGGTGTTGAGCATTTTTCCCAAAATTTTCTTTAATTCTCGATTTGATAGCTCAACTTGTCCACTTATTTGAGGATGGTATGGTGATGCCACCTTATGTTTAACCCTATATTTAGCTAATAAACTATCAAGTTGATTGTTAAAAAATGTGTTCCCCCATCGCTAATTATAACCCTTAGTACCCTAAAATGTATGAAGATGTTTCTCTTAAGAAACTTGAGGATATTCCAAGAATCGTTAATAGGTACAACAACTGCTTCTACCTACTTTGAAACATAGTCTATTGCTACTAAAATGTATTTATTAGACATTGATGAGGGGAATGGCCCAATGAAGTTTACTCTCCAAACATAAAAAATCTTGATGACAAGAATCCCTTGTTGTGGCATTTCATTTTGCTTTGATATACTCCCTATTCTTTAGCATCTTGTACACTGCATAATGTACCCTTTATAGTAAGCAAAAATTGTAGGCCAGTAAAAACCATACTGTAAGATCTTTGTTGTTATATGATATGCTCCAAAATGCCCCCTATAGGTTCCACATGATAGTGAATAATAACATCCTGTACTTTCATGGTGGTTACACAACACCTAATCACTTGGTTTGCACAACACTTGAATAGATATGGCACTTCCCAAAAATAGTTATGCACCTCCTTTAGAAAATTTCTTTGTTAATTGTAATCTAAACCATATGGCTTAATCCCTCCAACCAACTAGTTGACAATGTCTGCATATCAAGGTAATTGAGCTAAACCAATCATGTATAGTTACTCATTTGGAAAGCTTTCATGAATAGACTAGTGACTTTCACCGATGGTGATTTGTGATAAATGATCCACCACTAGGTTCTCACTACCTCTCTTTTCCTTGATGTGCAAATCAAATTCTCGTAGTAAGAGGACCTAGCGAATAAGCCTTGGTTTAGCAATTGGTTTATTCAACAAATGCTATAAAGTTGCATGGTTCATGTATATTATAACCTTAGATCCTATCAAGTACGATCAAAACTTATCATGCAAGAATACTACTACAAGCAGTTCCTTTTCAATGACTGCATATTTTTTTTTTTTTTTTAGTATCATTGAGCATCTTACTTTCATAGTAAATCATTTGAAAAGCTTTATTTTTCCTTTGTCCTAAGACTACACTGACAGTATTGTCGTTTGCATTACATATGAGCTCAAATGGTAGTATCTAGTCAGGAGCTACTATGATTGGTGTTGTCACTAATTTTTCCTTCAATATCTCAAATGCATTCTTACTGTCGAAGTTGAAATCAAAGGGCACATCTTTTGCCAGTAAAGTACATAGTGGTTTTGAAATTTTGGAGAAATCCTTGATAAATCTATGACAAAACCTCGCATGACTAAGAAAACTTCAAATTCCCTTCACATTAGTAGGTAGAGGCAGCTTAGCAATCATTTCCACCTTCAATTTATCTACCTCAATCCCTCACTTGGAAATTTTATGTCTTAGTACAATTCCTTCTTGTACCATGAAGTGTCATTTTTCCCAATTAGGCACTATGCAAGTTTCTTTGCAACGTTTCAAAATTGTTGCTAAATTATCAATACATTTCTCAAATATTTCTCTATATACAAAAAAATCATCCATAAATACCTCAATCCCATGTTCGATCATGTTTAATGATATTGACATTATACATCGCTGAAAGGTTACTAGTGCATTACAAAGTCCAAATTGTAGTATTCTAAACAAAAATATCCCATACGGGCATGTAATAGTGGTCTTTTCTTATTCTTCAAGTGCCATAGGGATCGGATTGTATTTTGTATATACATCTAAGAAGCAATAATATTCATGTCCTACCAATCACTCAACCATCTAATCAATGAATGGTAAAGGGAAATGATATTTTTGCATGACATCATTTAACTTAAGATAATCTATGCACACTCGCCATCCTATCACAATCTTTGTTAGGATCAACTCACTCTTCTTGTTTCTCATCACAATCATTCCTCTTTTCTTTGGGGCCACTTGGACATGACTTACCCATTTACTATTCAAAATTGGGTAAATTATCCTTACATCTAACAATTTTATTACTTCCTTTGTTGCTACTTCCTACACAATGGGATTGAGTCATCTCTGTAGTTGCACAATAAGTTCACACTCAGATTCAAGAAAGATCCTATGCATACATAATGAAGGGTGAATACCATGTATATTTGCTATGGTCCAACCAATAGCCTATTTATTCCTTTTTAGTGTTTCTAGCAACTTTTGCTCTTTTTCCTTTGATAAATTAAAGGCTACTATCATTGGCAAAGTTTCTTTTTCTCCTAAAAAGGCATATTTTAGATTATCTAGCAACTGCTTTAATTCTAACTGAGGTGGGGTTTTAGTTGATGGTCAGGGTTTGTCTTTGTTGGGCTCAATTGCTATTGCATCTGTTGCCTCAAACCAAACTATGGCTACATTTTCAACCATATCCCATTTTAGATCATCTTCCTCATCTATGTCACCATCACTATCACTCCGTTCAAAATCCTATATGTACTTGCCAAATCTCACTTCACTAGTATCCTCCTCTTGTGGCTCTTCCATTAAGTCACTAGTTGATTCCATAGCATGAAAGTCATTAACTCCTTATGGTATCTTCATCACTTGAGGTACTTCAATCATGATTTCTTCATCAAGTGCAGTTACTATAAGTTTTTCCTCCTTAACATTTATCATTGCTTGTGCAATGGCTAGAAAAGGCCTTCTTAAGATCAAAGGAACATCATTATCAGCATCCATATTTGCTACAACAAAGTCTACTGGAAAAACAAATTTGCCAATAGTCATAAGCACATCTCCTGCTATTCCTTAAGGATACTTGATACTCCTATCTACCAATTGAAGAATCATTTTAGTTGGCTTATACTCTTCTAATTCAAGAAGCTTGAATATAGAATATGGCATCAGGTTAATGCTTGCACCTAAATCACATAATGCCCTACTTTTAAGTGTCTCTCCTATTATGTGAGGAATTATTAAGCTTCCAAGGTCCTTCAACTTCCTTAGTAATGCATCTGGCATGATAACAAGGCACTCCTTAAAGAGCATCATCACTTCCTTCTCTACCTTTCTTTTCTAAGTTAAAATTTCCTTCATGAATTTTACATATGTGTGCATCTGCTCAAGAGCCTTAAAAAGGGGTACATTAATATTCAACTGTTTGGTTGTTTCCAAGAATTTGGCAAATTGTTAATCCAATTTTTGTTGTTTCTATTTAGTTGGGAAGGGTATTGGAGGGGTATAAACTTGTAGTTCAAGTTCCTTCTCAAAGGAAAGGCCATTTCTTTGTTTCTCCTTTTCTTTGTCTACCTTTTCCCTTACATTCCTGGCTATAGGTTCACATTCCCTTTCAATACATGATCGTTTAATTTCCCTTCCACTTCTTAACTAAATTGCCTCAGCTTTATTAGGTGACTACTGTTCATTTCCTACTATAATGTCATTTTCCTTAAGCAAATGCAATTCCTTCAAGAGTTCCTTAAGCTATTTTTGTAACTTTGAATGTTCCATGTCATGGTTTCGGAGAAATTCATTCAAAATGTTCTAAGGTTCTATCCTAATTTCTAGGCTACCCTTTCAAGATCCCTTGAGTATGTCACTAAGTTTATCCATAGGTATGTTTTCCTTAGCCCTACTAAAAGATAAACTTGGTGATTTTTCAAATGAGTTCACTGGTAATTGCCTAAGTAAAGTCTTGGGACTATACTTCAACGTCTATGCTTGCCCTAATTGAGGATAATTCTGTTCATCATGAGCAAACTCACACTCATCACAAACCTGAATTGGTTTGACCTCTTATGTGCTAGCATACCTAAACTTGTTTTGGTTGTTAAACTGCTCAAATAGCCTTCTGACTTGTTCCTTTAGTCGATTGATTTATCCTTCGATTGACTCCTTGGCAATCTATCTTAAATGAGTACGACCTCTTCGATTCCTATCACTATATGCTATCACTTCAGGCAAGTCCTACACTCCATTCTTTGTTTTACTCAATAAACTACCTCTAATAGTAGTATCTATCCTTGTGATTGAGTCCATTATAAAAAGTTTGTAGTTGATGCCCCTTAGACATCCTATGGCAAGGGCATTGTCTTAACATACCCTTAAATTGTTCCTATGCTTCACTCAAAGGTTCTCTTTCCTTTTGTGTAGATGTTATTATCTTAAGTCGAAGGGTAGTGACTTTGTTCAGTGAAAAAAAAAATGCAAGAAAACGAGAGGCTAATTTCTCCCAAGTGTCGATTTCTTACCGCTTTAGTCCATTAGACCAACTCCTTACACTTCCTTTAAGAGAAAAGGGGAACAACCTCAATTTTAGTGCATCCTTCGAAATTCCTTGATAGTTGATTATTGAGCATAATTCGTGAAATTCTTGAATGTGCTCATTTATATCTTCATTTGGATTTCCCTTAAATTGTATATTTTAGACAAATTTAAGCAACTTAAGTTTAAGCTTAAAGTTTGCAGTTTGACTTTCAGGTGGGTTAAGGATTGAAGTTATGTCACAAATAAATCGGACTAGATATTCCCAAAGTGTTCTATTGTCTTCCATATCTACATACATAATGTCTACTTCTTTCCGCTCCAACCGAATTGCCAAACTACAACTTGCAAATTTCAAAGTGAAAATGAAAACAACACACTTCTTAACTAGAGATAAATCGACTAGGAACAAAATCAATACTTTTCCAACAAATTCAACAATAAAGTTATAAACTTTACCTTCAAAGGAGCTCAATTTGACAACACAATAATAAAATCATCTTAATTGATCAAGAAAACAAATAAAGATTGCAACTTCATCAACTAAACTACTCAAATTTAATAGACTTTAAATTGAGCTACTATCTAAACTATGTTACACTAAAGGTACATTAAGGCCTAATCTTAGAGTCCTTAAATAATCTAATATTAACACTATTGCCTTCTCCCTAGCAGTAGCGCCAAAAACTGACAAAATGACATAAACACTGAATAAAAATTGATTGATTTGAAGACACCTTATAAATAGAAATTTTCAAAATAGTGTCAATCTCTTAACCAACTAGTATGTCAGATCATCTACAGTAATAAAACTAGTGAGTACTCACCAAGTCATTTCCTTAAGGAAAAGGGTTTGGTTAAGCACCAGATTCTAACCTACTATTTTAATCTAAGCTAATTGCATAAGAAGTAGGGAGTTAAAAATAAATGAAATTAAATGAGAATGAAATTTAACAACAAACACAGATTATGAAGGCATGGGCTTATGACATGTTTCTAAAGTAGTAGTGAAGGTATGCCATTAAGATATTACAGATGGTTTTTAATTAAGTTTTGACGAAACCCACTTGAGTTTGATCTTGAGTAAGATACCTTATTCAACTATATAGCAAAAAATCTCCTCTCAATCTCATTTCCCTACACAATCAACTAAATTACTTAATTCCTATCATGAGTTAAGTAATCTAGTCTTAGGAATTAGGGGCTCAATCTCCTCTTGATCTCATAACTTATCCTAACTCACTAAAACCGCATAATGCATTGTGAATTCAATAGGGAACACCTAATCTCCTCTTGGTCTCATAAGCATGTCACATCCTGATACAAGGCAAGTGCACCTATCAGTTTTAATACTAATCTTAACTATATTATCTAACCAAAAACTTGTGATGGGTTGAATGAATTAAAAATACTAAAATTAACAAACTAATCTAATTATGAGACTTGACTAATTAATTTAGGAAGCGATAAAATTAAGAACAACTTCAAAAAGGCAAATAATGTATTTAGGAATTATTTCTCCTAGTATTTAACATGTGACCGCTAAAAATATATCCAATTCCATCTCTATTATTCTTAACCGGAGGGATTCACTATTAAAGTTGACACATTTCTCAAGCATATTAACCCTAATCTTAAATCATTTACTGGAATCTCTTTACTTGTTAATATAATTTAGAATTACATTAATGTATAATGAATTCCTACACAAAAGAACAACTTTTCGGAAGAATCATGTATCTTATCTCTAAGTACACATGCAATTCTCTCCAATTATGTCAAGATCTCATTACATATGTGATTTCTCAATCATCATATATAATATCATAAATTGATACCCTAGAAATATCAATTAACAATGAAAACACATAATTGAATCAAGATAGAAACTTTATTGAAAATTATCAATAAATCTAATAGTCACATGAAACCCTAGGTTCCACAATCCTAAATACAAGAATCTTAAGCTATCATGATGAAATTAAAAACGAATTGCAACAAAATCAAAAAAATAAAACATGAAAAACCCCCTTTTGTTGATGAAAAATCTTCTTCAATCTTGAAGTTAGTTGTTGCTTCCACCTTTTTCTTCTCCTTCTCTTTTGAGTGTCCCAAGTTATGTGCCAAACCCTTAAAAGTCCTTTTATAATGTATTGTAAAGTTTCTTTTTTTGTCACCAAACACAGCTTGGGATACAGTTGTGTCCCTAGGTTGTGTAACTTATTGAATTTAGCACAAAAAATCTTCCTACATGGACACAGCCTGGGATACAACTTACATGGACACAGCCTGGGGACACAGTTGTGTCCCAGACTGTGTAACTTTCTGACCAAAAATTGTTACTTTCTCTTATTATTTATGTAACTTCAAAACTTCATAACTCATTCATTTGAACTCTAAATTGAGTAAAACTTGATTCATTTTCTTCATTTTCAATCCAAGAATGCATTCAAACCTTAAAATCAAAATTTTACTCAATTAAGTATCAATTTCTTTAAAAAAAGCAAAGATATAAGGGAAATACTATAAAATCACCATGTGAAATGTATTTAAAATAAGAGTTATCACATCCTAACATAGCACAAGATGTTCCATCACATAAGAATACCTGTTTATATTCAACAAAAGTTCTATTTATAACAAAAGAGTACTACAACGGAGTTTAGCTTTACACCTGATTATACAAAAGAATACATATGTCAAACTTAACTAAATCAAAACTACAGTGCTTTTTTTTTTTTCATATACGTAGATCCTTCATAGATCTAAGATTAAAATACAGCAAGACTTCCTCAAAAGTGGTTGACTCCATCCTATGTGCTCTCAAAAGACTTTCCCCTAACTGATGTTGATGCCTATTCAATTCTCTTCATAACTTGAGAATACATAAGTATCCCCTTAGCTCTCTATGAGCTAAGTGAAAGTGGATAAAACAAAGTATAGGGCAAGCATAACACACATTTACAGAGATCAGTACTATAGAGCATTTAATTTCATAACCCGAGTTATCAATACAAATTGTTTATGCAAGAAATTTGTGCCATGCTTATGTACGTGATATGTATCAGTACCGATATCCTATACTTTTCTAATTCTTTATCTGGTTAGTCAACATAGTTAAGCATTTGGATACAACGTCTAAGAACTTAGGGCAACAAGAAACTACCTAGGAGTAAGACCCACAACAAAAACTACCCATTATGGTTTGAAAATCTAATATATAGTTGATTTAGTTGAAACTGCACATCATAACCAGAATAAGTTGAGCAATGCAACTTTATATACTCAAAACCCAACTTAGTAGTGTTCAAGCTTTCAAAAACATGACTTATGGGTCCTTTCGTACAATATCATGAATGTAATAAACAGTACAATAACCTAGTATTTGGCATGAGGCTCAAGTTCCACTTCATAACAATTCAACTATCTCGACTTCAGCTTTGTTTCTTAACTTTATAATACATTTTTTCATATAAGGCTCACTTAGGTGAACATCGTAAAAGACCATTCAGTTTCCAAGTTTTCCAAACAAAAATACACATCGATCAATTAGTCATACATAAGAAAACATTTCACTCAGTCAACATACATTCAACATAATCATGTATTCAATCAATCCAACATATCATTACTGTTCATAACATAACTAACTTTAAGTTAAGTAAACATAGGTCTACATGCACGAAACAGAAATATCCACTTACTTGGGCTTGATAGTAGCAAAAAATCCTTAGCTTCTTGATTTGGTCCTTCCTACAAGTTAATACTAAGTTCTTATACACTTTCACTATCACGTTTCTAAATTTATTCCAATTGTATCTTATTCAATTTTAATAAACTCTATATCTCATGATCATTATTTTAAGAATATTAAGATATCTTAAGAATCAAGACTAATCAATATTTTCAAAAGTCCATTAATACCCTTTCGTATTACCGATTTGACGATACATTATTATAACTTCATAATTAACTTAAATGAACCCTAAATCTAAATTAAAAATTCTAAAATTCCTCATTTCCCAAGTTGGTCAGCATTCATTATGTACCTAAAAATACTAATCCTTCACATATTTAACAAATATCCCATTAGTACTAATTACTATATCATATATTAGGCTATCGTATAGTTTTATAATATGAAAATACATAATAAATAGTATACGAGCTCGATTGATTTCATGAAAAAATCTTATAAACTCACAAATGTAGTTTAATTATTGATCATGAATTACACTAAACAAGATATTATCTATTTTTATGAAAATAGCTGTTTTAACTTGAAATAAGTGCATTTAGTCACAAGATAAAAAAAAAAGTGTTCCAAACATCATCGTGAGTTTCTAGAAATCATAATACATAGGGCTTATACTTTGATTTTGTCAAAAACTAATTAATTCAATAAAATAACAAAATTACTAGTTTTATCCAAAATAATTACAATAAATAGTAAACATGCTTATTTTCAAAAATTCTTACTACTGCAATTAAATACATATATTAAGTATATTATGTACAAAATTTTAGCTTGAAATGACATTATTTAATATTTCTAAAATTTAATTTAATTTTCGTCCAAATAAAGCTATTTCTTAAGCACCCCATATTTCCACTAATTATTTAACTAAAATAAAATTATTACATTAATCTACACATGAAATAACTCTTAGAAAACAAAATTTCATAATTAACTAATACCATTTGCATTTTTAGAAAATTTACAAAGTTTTAGCTAGAAATTTGGTTCATTTGAACCGGTTGCCTTTAGTTACTTAACCTTGTCGGAATACCTCCCTTAGTAGCCCTTCCTTTGATGCCAAATGGCCACTACTACAGAACTCCTACAATCCTTTGAATCGACCTAAACTAGATCCGTGCTTTGTTTTTGTTCTATTTTTATATTTTTTCTAAATTTTCTTAAGTGATTTTCTTGTGTTTTTAGAATTCCAAAATGTTGTTTTTGATGTGTGCATACTCTATTTATAATTTCTAAATGGATTAGATTTAATAAAAATTAGACATGTGGAATATAAATGTCATTTTTTTTTTCTAAGCATAAGGCATCAATTTCTTGTATTTTAGCTTTTGACTTATCATTTCCAACTGATCCTAGACTACCATATCATTAGATGACTCATCTATTCATTTTTTATTAAGTTTCTATTATTTTATATTCATTTCCCTTATTTTAATAATATATTATTAATATATATATGTATTTAATACTTATAATGTATATCACATGTAAATATATGTATACTATATATAATTCAACTTTATTTATTATTTTTATAAGTTAAATAACTCATCTTTAATATCTCGCTATATTTAATTGCTCAAATTTTATATTTTCAATAATTATTAACTTTATCGATAAATTAATGTTTTTCTTAAATTAATCATTTTATATAGCTTATTTTGTGAAATTGATTTCACTAGAATTACATTGTCTAACTTTTCTAATCTTATTGTGAAGTTTGAACTACAATGGATATCATAGCCTGACATCCCAAATTTAGGAGCTCAAATCTTTGAGTTATCGTATGGGCTCGAAATCTTAAGGTATTACAAGGCGTAAGAACCCATTATTGAAATTACATCGGCTCAATGACTCAAATTGGAAATTGTACAACTAAGCTCCTCTCGATGTCATAATCATGCAACCCTGCAAACTCTTAAGGGTACTTCTTAAGACTAATCTCCTCTCAGTCTCATAATCACAAGGAAATTGTCACAACCCCAAAGACAATCTTGTAGTGATAGACTACCATGTACAAATTAGAAGTAACTATTTATAAACTTGTACTACTTGTTAGTTACTTCCAATAAGTATATGAAGTATCAACACTAGAGTAATCACAAGTATCACTTATTCCACGGTATAAAACAAAGCTTAATATCATTACTTATTTATAAATTACAAACCTGATAAAATAAAGTTGTAAGTCTTTCAAATAAATACATATTACAGACTAAACTAACATAGTTTGTACATTTTAATTTCCTTATATGCTCTCCCTTAAGCCCACTTCTAAATCTTTAATCCTTACCGATGGTCTAGATCTTTCTAAATAGATCTAGTAAGGTTCCTGCAGGAAATCAAAACTATAAGAGTGTAAGCTATAGCTAACTTAGTGAATTACCCACTTATACCACCTTTCAAGCAAGTTAATTAAACAAACATATGCTATGCATTCAAACAAACGCATGTAACTATACACGTAAGTAACTATACACGCAACCTTAACCAGCATATAGTCTATGGTTTGCTTTCCTTCCCCCCTTAACCTTGGGTTGAGGATTTCTTAGTTCTACCAATGTTCAAGCATCTAAATTAATGCATAAGGCACTTAGCATGACATCCTTAGTCTCCATAAAATAGCTGCAAAATCTCAATTCTTAATTCAACGCATGTCAGTATAATGATTAAGAGATGATATCCCTTGTTGGTCCTAAGAGAATCAAATGGGCCCATTCTCCTTAACCTCATAAGAAAACCAATCTCTCGGCTATCTAGGAGAACTAAACAAATGTTTATCCTAGAATCCTCATTATCCCCAAGAAGAATCTTCTAGTTAGCTAAATGAACTAAAAGAAATGTTAACAAAGACCCTATAAAATAAGTCATAAGAGAAGGATCTTTTGATTAGTCCTAAGAAAGCCCAAACAAAAATAAGAAAAATGCTTTCCTTGACTACCAAATGACTAGGGGCTGATTAGATCTCTAATCGGCCTCTAAATGTATGCAAATAGAAAACATAAGAATGGACATGGCCTTGTCTAATGCATGACCATTTTTAAGGTCACTTAGTTTGCAATAAATGACAAAGGTTTTAACCTTTCCATTCCATGTGTTACAATGGTGGGAAAAAAAGGAAGTTTATGCAATATGCTATGTATGAATGCTTTGATATCCAGGTTTCAATATGCTTAACTTCCATTTACTTTAGTAGCTACCCTAAATATCACACAATTACAAGAATCGAATCACATCACATCACAATCATCATCTTTTCTTATGGAGATAATTCTTAATGTCTTAACAAGCAAATCAAACATATGCATTTTCTCGAATAGCCATTCAGAATAAGTTAAATATATAATTAAACATGCAACTATTCTATAAGCACACATAAGTGATAATTATAGTAGCTACTCACTTGGCCATTTGTTGTTCATCGTAATAATCTTCAAGGAGTTCCAAATCGAAAATACCTATAAAGATAAAGATAATTGAGCATCATGTTGAATTACTAGACTTTCTAGCTTAAGTTTGGTTCCGAGCTTTTTCTTTTATAAGTCTTTTATTTCTTAAGTTTTATTGTTTCTTTTTCCATATCATGTCCAAATGGTCTTTGGTTCTTATTCCATAGTTTTCTAATTCTCATATAAGGTCCAAGTTATTATGGTATTGATATGAGATGTCCATATGTTGATAAAGTCTAAGTTAAGGGAATTTTATTCATGATAGGTGAGTTACTTTTTAAGACATGATTTTGTCCGCTTGTTTTAGTTTTGATTTTAGTCTTTTGTTTTAAGGAACTCTTTTGATTTCTTTCTTGAACTTTATTTGAGTAGAATATTTAGGAAACTTCTTTTGAAATGAGTAAAGACCTTTATTTCTTGAGTGAACTTTGGAAATCAATTTGTAAACTAGGTATAAAATAAGAGTATTACTTATTTTAGGGACTTATGAGGAGAAATTATTTTTGAAAAAGACTTCTTTGTTGGAAAAAGTTTAAACAAGGTCTAAATATGTTTTTGGTAAAGAGTCTTTTCTTTTTGGAAAATAATAGAAGTTAGAAGACTTACCTTGTCTTCTTTAGAAAGAGCTTCTAAATGTTGGAAGGGAGAATTTAGAAATGGCATTTATGTATGAAGAAAACTTAAAAAGGTTTGATAGAGATGTTTTGAAGCTTACCTTTTATAATGTTGAAAGAAATGGTTAAAGAGCCTTGAAGAATGATTAGTGGGGCTTGATTGGAAAAGAAAGAAAAGGAAAGTTTGTTGTGGAAATTGAAGAAAATGTTGGTGGTCCAAAAGTAGGTGGTGGGGCTATTTATAGTAATTGGTTTAATTAGCTCATTTAAGAAGATTTGAATTACTTAAGCAAATCAAGTTTCTTTGTGGTTTCTTGGAAGGATTGCATGTTGACTCATGTTAGAAAATGTGGTCCTCCTTTCTAGAAGTGGTATCCTACTTGTTGAATTAGTGGACAACAATTTTATCGTGTATTGATGGATTCAATCCTTTTCATCATCCATGATATCATTCTAATAATTTAAGTTGTCTTCATATTCTTCTAGAATTCTATGATGTACTCATGAATTATTTAGTAGATGGGTTAGCAAAATCATGATTTCTTAGTGTACGTATTATAGTCTTTAAGTATCAAGTTACGTTAATATGTATAGTGAAGAGTATAGTTTGCTTATGATGATTATCTCTTAGTTAAGGGTCTTAACTTTATTATAAGATGCTAGGTTGTATTTGAGTAAGAATTGAAAGACATAAAAATTTGTTGGTTTGCTTCATTATTGTCATCATCTAGAAGAGTTAGAAACATATTTCACACATGTTTCTTCCTTTACTAAACCTTATACATCCTCCTCCTCCTCCTTAGTCAATTTTTTGTCTCATTTTGATATCTACCCTTCTAATAACCTACTAGTCTTCTTTAGTCTTTGTATCATGTGTGAATTTAGAAAATTGGAAGACAATCTAGATGCCACTTATTGGATGGAGATTAGTCTTCTTTTTTTTTTTTTCCAACATGTTGATGCAATAAGAATGTTAGGTCATGGCTTACATCATTTTTCGTATTCAATTTTGCTCCTTCATCCTTTTAGTCTTTTTCTCATATTTGATGATGTACACTTGCAAGTTGGTGCCAACATAGTCTTGTTAGGGTACTTTTAGTTTGTTTCATTTGTTGTTTATAAGAATCCATTTTGTTAGCTTGTTAGCTTTTCTTAAGTGTTTTAAATTAATTAATAATCTTGTTTTGACTTTGGTTGACCAAATATTTCTACTATTGACTTAGTCAATTATATGGGTTTTTATAAGAAATAAAGGTAGTTCCTAACTCTATTTATAGGTGTACTAATAAATCTTGATACTATCTCTCATAGTGATTTTAGTGTATTGCTATTATATCTCTAAATATTTCTTAGTAAATAACTGATAGTATACAAAAGTTTTTAGGGGTTTATCAAAACCCATTGAAAATTTCATTAAAAAGCACCTTAAAGAGCCTAAACACAATACCAATAATCAAAATCCCAATTAAACACACATACCCATATCACAACTACAAGGTTACACTATCTATAACATCCACATGTTCACAAACCTACTAGAACTAACTTAGTCACTCATATTAAGAATAATGGCAACAAGAAATGATTGAAAAATATTAACAAACTCCATAGATGAATAAGTAAACAAGAGGATAATAACATAACAAGAGATTTAATGAAGAAAATGGAGCAAAATGCTTGATAAACGAGTTTAAATGTGCATCAAATATCATAAATAAGTCACTGAAACAAGAAAATAGACAATGAGCTTGCAAAACTAAACCTAAAAATGATAAAATCCTAATTGCAACTCGTATTTCTAGTTGCAAATGTGAGTATATATAGATTTAGGCTACCAATCAATCAATAAAAAGGTTTATCGATCCATTAGTAGACACGCATAAGCTCTAAGTTGTCTATGTATTTAATGAAACATTGCGTTTATAGGGATTAGGGTTTTAGTCAAAAAGCCCTAACCTTAGTTGCTTCCAACGATAGATCGGTACTAAAGCTATCAATTGGTCAGTATGGTTGAACCCATCGTTCCACATTCTATTTGTGACACTAGCCTCTCCAACAATTGATTGGTCAATAGGTTACCTAATCGCTTATGCTTTAAAGCATATTGATCGATCAATGCCCTTCACTTTAACCTACTTGATCAAGTAGTAGGTGTTACCAAGACCATAGTAGCCCCCGTAAACCTGCATGTAGGATATAAAACGTGATAAATTTATTTAAAAACAACACTCTTTCATGCATTTTTGACAATTTTGCACAAGTTGGTCCATTTTGTGTGTAACTCCAATTTCATGAAAAATTAACTAAACTTTGCAAGAATTTATGCACAAATGCAGGTTTTAAAGTTGGAAAAATCATGCATCTTGAGTCACAATTACCGGTCTTTGTTTATAGCATTCACTAGACTAATTACCAAGTTGGTATGTCTATCTAGCTTCTCAATTACAGACTAGGGTATAAAACTTCCTTGTTTGCCTTGGCCATTATGAGCATCGCTCTCTTGATTTCCAAGAGTTTCTTAAACATTAGAATCAAACATTGTTGAAGACTTCAATGAACTACTACTTATAGCTAAAATCTCATCTAAATGACACAAAACCTTCCTTGAAATCCAACCTCAAACTTTAACTCCACAATACTTGCCTCAACTAAGACCAAATACTATCAACAATACTCAAGACAATCGTAGACTAGTTGAAGTTAAAACATACTCTATTTTGTAAGTGGAGAAACAGGGGAAAATAGAGCAATCTCACACTTACTATGGATTACCTTATTATTTTAAATCCTAATGGACACTACTCAACATACAACACAACTACAATACAGTTACATAAGAACAAAAATTGCCAAAACTTACACAGATATAGCCAAGCTCAAATACCAAGATGATGTAGACACTATCATGGATGTAAACACCAACAATAGTGTCATATAAATCGGGGGTAATTAGGTGTAGGTCCAAACCACAAGATAGTAAAATAAAATAAATGAGAGTCAAAGTTTTGAGTAGGGGGTTCTCATATACTAGTGATGAATATGACCACCAATACTTAACACGAGCTCAAACTACACTTAATATGATGCATAAGTGCAAAACACTTAGCTCAAAAGGAAAATGTCTAAAAATGAGGATAACTGAAGATGTGACTATTACATTTATGGGGTATTTATATGCCCCAAGTAAGGTAAGTCCTAAGTTACTCGAAATTATAAAAAGATTCCACTATGGAATTAGAAAACAAATACAATGTAGGCGTAAAACAGTAATAGTAGGAAATGGAATATTTTGGTAAGAAGACAGTATGATTGTTAAAGGATGGGAAGCATGTTCACTTCTTGTTCTAGTAGTCTTAACAAGTGTTGGGTGTTGAGCTGACTAGATCGGTATCATTTTGGCAACTTAAGAACTTAACATAATAGGCACTTGCCTAGATTTTTGGAATCTAAGAGCTTGGCTTCGGTAAGTTGGCTTGGTATAACACTAATGTGTAGTTGATCATATGATAGATTGTGATCTTGGGAGCTCAGACCTTAATATTGATGGAAGTTTTTAGCTTCTATAAGAACTTGCTTCTTTTGAAAGATGGTAAACAGGTTAAAAGAACTCAAGACATATATCGAGTCAATTTGATGGAATTCTTCTTCTTCAGGGTTAGGTCCATCTAGGCTACTCAACATATTAAGGTTGTAAGTCCTCAAGCTTAAGAGCATGTTATCGACCCTTGATTCCTATCAAACTCCCCAATGCCAAGCTGCCTTTAAGGAGTTATAAGATTTCTTAGAGTATTCACAAATCCCATCAAAGCCTATACCAGGAGAAGATCTCCACCAATACTTAGCTATTAATAGCAAAGCACTTTCATCCATTCTGGTCAAGGCAGAGGGAGAGAACAAAAGCCCATGTACTATGTTAGTCAGATTCTCCAATGGCTTGAGGTTAGGTATTCCAAGGTGGAGAAATTAGCCTTAGTAGTGGTAATTTATAAATGACAGCTTCAACTATACTTCCAGGCACATTAGATCATCATGTTGATAGATCAACAACTTCACACACATTTGCAAAAGCCTGATACATTTGGTCGAATTGTCAAGTACACGTTAGAGCTAAATGTGTATAGAATTCCATACTAACTACAAACGACCTATAAAGAACAGATGTTGGTTGACTTCATCATGTAGTATACTGGAGAGGAGGAAGCACCAACCAAAGATGATGAAATGGTGTAAACTCTCTATGTCAACGATTCAACCACCTCTAGAGGAGGAGGTAGAAGTTTAGTGCTCATAGGACCATATAGGACCATGGTCTACTGCACTCAAATTTGGATTTGACATAAGTAACAACAAATCTAAATATGAAGCATTAATCACCAATCTCAAGCTAGCCAAGGAGATCGGCATCAAGCATTTGGATGTATTCTTGAATTGCATGCTTTGCCATCAAGCAAGTTCGAGATGAATATGAGGCTAGGGACGATATTATGGCAAGATACTTAAAGAAGGTAAAGACCCTCTTAGCTGAGTTTCCTTCATGAAATATCACAAAGATTCCTCAAACTAGGAACTCAATAGTTGATTGGCTTTCTTAGCTCGCCTTTATAGGGATATAAAGACCCAAGGTGGAAGATAGAAAAATATTTATGGAGTACTTGCCAAAGAGAAGTATTAGCTTGGATAGAGCTGAGGTACTTAAGCTCAACATGTCACCGGTAGAGTCAAGTTGGATGGTCCCTATAAAAAATTACTTTAAGCAAGGTACATTACTAGCTAAAAAGAATGATGCTAAGAAGTTGAGATACTACACCACCAATTACACTGTAGTTGATGATATTTTGTATAGAAGAGGGATTAGTCTCCCTCTGTTAAGTTGTCTTCAACTTAAAAAAAGGCTAAACGTCATGGAAAAGTTGCATGTTGATGCATGCAACAACCACATCAAGTCACAAGCCTTTTATATCCAAGCTCTTTGGCTCGAATACTACTAGCCAACCATGAGGTAGGATGTGAAGACAGTCACCTGGAAGTTTCCATAATGCTAGAAGCATGCTCCAATTACATACACCCCTAGCTCCAATATTTAAACTCTGATGAACCCATGGCCCTTTTCTTAATAAGACATTGACATTCTCAACACTTTTTCGAAGACATTTAGGGGATGACAATACATCATAGTAGCCGTCAACTACTTCACCAAGTGGGTCGAGAACAAGGCTATCACTAAAATCATGGGGAAGAGCATGAAGTTCATTGTCCAAAACAATATCCTTTCTAGTTTCAAGGTTCTACGTACCCTCATAATAGACAATGGGCAACAATTCAATAACTTAAGGTTTAGGGAGTTCTATACTAAGCACCATATCACACCTTACTTCACCTCAATCATACACTTCCAATCCAATGGCCAAGTTAAGGTAGCCAAAAAGATTATCCTCAATAGCATCAAGAAGAGGGTCGATCAAGCTTAAGGCAAATGGGTAGACGAGCTGCTAAACATTCTATGGGGATATAAGATAACTTACCTTACATCCACAAGCGAAACTCCATTTTGGTTGGCTTTCAAGTCAAAAGCTATCCTCCACATAGAGTTGGAACTTCCTAACATCAAGACATAGTCGTTTAATGCCCTTACGAATGAATCCATCTTGTAGGCCAACATAGATACAATAAAAGAAATTCAAGACCTCGTTGCAGCTCAAGTAACTACTTAATAGCACAAAGCAACCGGATACTATAGTAGGAAGGTCTGGCATAAGGAGTTCAAAGTACAAGACCTAGTTTGTAGAAGGCTTTAAGTAAGTGGCTCGTGAGAAGGATAGGGGAAGCTAGCCTCCAACTAAGAAGATCCAATCAAGGTTAGAGAGAACCTAAGGAATGGTGCATACAAGTTTGAAAGATTGGATAGAAAGCTCATCTCGTTTACATGGAATACCGATAGCCTACGCTTATATTTTGATTAGAATTTGTAAATATGATTGTACTTTTTCATAATTATTAATGAAATTTTAGTCCCCAAAGTTGTTATGCGTCTCTTATTGTCTTTATTCTTAGCTCATCTCAGCTCATGGTAGGCGAACAAACCTATAAACTATAAAAGTCCTCAAAAGAATCCTTAATTCTTGTGCCTCCTAAGGTATGGGCAAGCTAGAACACTACCAACCTGACCCCCATTAGGTAAGTGAGACAATAGGGAATATCCCATATAAAACCAAGGAACTCCCATAGTGCCCACTAGAACACCACCAGCTTAACCTCTCGAAGTGACCTAAGCTACTAACAGTTAAATGATTCCCTTAGAAGAGCAATTTTAGCTCTTCCCCAAGCAAAGTGACCTAAGCTTGTAAAGCTGAACAGTCCCCCTCTAGAAGAGTGACCTTAGCTCTTCTCTAGGTAAAATGACCTGAGCTATTAACAAATAAATAGTTCTACAAGAAGAGTAACTTTAACTCTCTAATCATACATGCCAAGTAGTCAAAAAACAAAGTATAAAATAAAGTAGCTGCAAAATTAAGCTTTTCATTACATGATTTGGAGCATTATAAAGGTACAACCAGCATGCTACCATGGATTAGTATAAGGATTCTTTTCAACTACATAAATTAAAAAGGAAAACAAGTATAATAGAATCAAAAAAGAAAAAGAGAAAAGAAACCTCGGCTGGCTAGTTTAGATCAATTAGCTTTGGTAACTCTAAAAAATCCAACATGCTAATTTGTTCGGAGGACTGATCCAATAAAGTCTAGGCTAAAGGATCTTAAGCTAAGGTAAGGGGAGGGGGAGTCTCTTTGCTTTAGCCAGCAAGAAGGTTACCTTGATCTTAATTCTCTACCTGAGTGTCTCCAAGAGTGACCTCCTGCAGAGCTATTGAGGTTAGAGAGGATGCAAGAGCATCTTTTTAAAGGACCTTGATTGTAGGAATAGCTGCATCCTGCTTTGCCTCAACTTCCCTTTCTTCCTTGTAAGTTAGGCCATCTAGGAAGTCCATGAAGCTCAAGTCCAGGTTAGGGTACTAATTAAGTACCATATTTATGATTGCTCAACTTGTTTCAATAGAGATGTCCTCACATTTGTCATCCTACCATTCGAATCTCAAGAATTTCTCTATGGCCTTTTGTTCAGTAGTAGAATGCATGATGTCTCCTTTTTCAAGGACAGTGATTGGTATTGCATCACCACTTCCACAAGTCATGCACTAATTAGAAAAATTAGCTTCTTTTTAAAATAGTGCAATCAATATATAAATAATTAATCAAGCTTGTAAATTTTGATAGAAAGTTGTGGAAACCACAAAAACCTCACCAAGCGTACTAGTCAATTAGTAGTATAAGGTAAGCTCCAAGGTCGTATTTCCTAAAGGAATGGTACGCTATCTCTTAGCCATTTTAATACTATTCATATCTAGGTAAGCCAAATAAAACTTGATTCTTTTATTGAACAAAACTTAATAACTATCCCAATGCAAATAAACTAGAGATTCTAACACCAATGGGAATGAAAATATGATTTTCATTGAATTAAACCTAAGAACAATTCCTGATCTAACAAGGTGCGGGATTCTAATACTCTAATGATTACAATTAAGAACCAAGGACATGAATTAACAAAGGGCATGATGCTTGAGTTCTTCTATTGTTCATGTGCACATAGATTAAAGATTGATCCTAAAAGTGAAATCTTAATCGAATTAACATGTGACAACAATTAATCTAAGTTAAATGAGCATGGAAATGACTAGAAATCATGCTTCATAGATAAGCCCAATCTACACATATTCCTTTACAAGTGAAATACATGTTCAATGCTTAAAACCAATAACCCTTGTAACACACACTCATAATAAACAACACAAACACCAAATATTAATCCATTAACATTAAAAGATTCATAATCTTCTTGAGTACAATGGGAATACAAAGTTAAAAAACATCCCAAAACAATAAGAAATCTAGTAAAGAGAAAAATCACCTAACAAGAGAAGTTCCAATCTTCAATCTGTGTTGGAATGATATTTTTCACGCATCTCAAGGTTGGAATCTACTAAAACCAACTTAGTCTAAGCTAAATCTAACCTAAAATAACCTAAGAAAGTGAAACCCCAAAAACCTTAGAGAGAGAAGAAGAAAGAAAGTAAAAAAGAAAGAAAATTGTGTCCTAAAATGAGTTATGAATTACAACTTTTTATATTAGGAATGTATCGTCTTACCAATACTACCAACTTATCGATACTACCGTCATGATAGTATACTCAATTATTTGTGATACTTCAAAACTTTCTATTTAAAACACTAGCTTGATGGTAACTCGCATTATCATCATGATGATAATTCCCGCTTCATGTCTTCATCTTTTGTTTCCCTTCGGCTTCTCAAGCAGGGGCTACCATTACATGATAGCCCTAGGACCTATAAGAACAAACACAAAGAGCCTAAATTCTTCAAATAAACATAACTTTTGAACATTAAAACACAAAAATATGAATTACACTTGTGTTAATAAATTATATGTGATTTTAATAAAAATTTATACACTTTGGCTCAAAAATCAATTAAATCACATATAATTGTTAAAGAAATCCTATAGATAAGTGTATGGTTTTACACACTTATCGATACCCTCAATTTTATAACTTGCTTGTCCTCAAGCAAGCTTAAACCACTTGTAGAACAATTGGTAAAAGATAGACTCTCTACTCTTGGGTTATTAAGTTTATTCTCTAGTTTATACATACTAAGTTGTACATTTTTCAATTCGGCTTTTAGCAAGCAATAAATTGTTCATGAAAATTAAGTTAATGGTTAAGTGTGCCTAATTACATGTCTAAGAGAATTAGTGAATTAATCCATTGTTCATAAAGTTAAGCCTCTTATTTAACTCAAGATTGTATAACCTAAGATCAATTAAGTAGTCATAAAGGAAAAGAAAGGCCCTTACAATTTATAGAGTGATCAATGTGTATACAGTTCTAATCCTTCCCTTAAGCCGACCATAATTTAGAAAAAATGACAAAATTGAATTGTTCGTTACTTAGATCTCCTAAAAATTTTCAATTTCTTACTTATTGCCACTTTTCAGTCATGCATCATGAACTTTTTTCTCAAGGGAGCTCCTTATTCCTTACCTTTTGCTTGAATGAACACTAGGGACTCATGAACCCATTCCAGAATTCATCATTCCAAAAGATGTGCTAAGTACTTATTGGGCGCCCTAAATGTTCACCTGTGATCTCTTTTTCTTTTCTTTTTCTTTTTGTTTTCTTTTTTTCTTTTCCATTTAGTTAGGTTTATCCCCAACTTTTGAATTTTGGCTAATTTTTGTGCTCTATTTGATTGGGAAATCCTTTTCAAGACCAAAACAATTTCAGCATGTTTTATAACACTATACTTAGCCACTTGGAAATTCAAAGAGCATGATACATGAAAATCAATTTCTAAAAAGTAAATGCCTAACTATAACTAATGGTATCATCTTATTCTTAGCTTATAAATCTAAAGTTAAATACAAAGAATAACAATCTAATCCAAAGATTTAGTCCATTAACTCTAGAGTAATATAAAAAGTTCACTTTGTTTAATCCTTATTCATGAAGATGATAAAAACAAAAAATCTTTGCTTCATTTTCAACACAACTAAAAAATTTCAAGAAAATAAGATAAACACAACCACCAAATAACTTAGCACAAATGTAATCTCAATTCAACACAAAAACTACAAACACTACTTCAACCTACTTTACATATTCCTTACCCCCAACTTTAAGTTCTTGTGTCATTTTAACTTATCTTTAATTACAAATTGAAAAGATAGGGCTAAAACAGGACTACCCTAAGGATTGAGCTGAGCTGCTTTATCATGTTTTCTTTTCTTCCTTCAAGTCTACTTGTTGTCAACCTCAAGCCTTTTGTGAATATATCTACATGAATAGAAACCATCTCCAAATATCTTATTTGGCCATTTTCCAAAAACATGAAAGAAAGCTGGAAAAACTTGAAGGAAATTGCATGAAGATAAATAAAACTCTGGTGGGTTGCTCCTACCCAACACTTAGATTTTGAGTCCTTTAGCTAGACTATCCTACTCCTTTCCTTGCTCATGATGGTCAAGTCTCAAAGGTCTCTTACCATCAACTTATTTCTCTTCTTTCTAACTCTATGTTACTTGTTATGATTTGAATTAATCACCTCTTCACTTAGGGCATTAAGTGTAGTATCAAACTTAGTGTCTTTAGGGGGGTTTCTATCAACCTCTTTCGAATGTTCACTTTTTTCTCTTTTCTTCCAACCCTCAAGAACATGTTACTATTCTTAATTTTGATGGTAGCTCCTATAAAAGCCATGAATGTGCGCCCGAGAATGATTAGTGTCCCTGAATCTTTATCCATGTCCATCACTACAAAATCTACAAGAAACACCAACTTATCTATCTTTACCAATATGTTTACAATTATCCTTCGGGGTTTTCTCAAAGAATGGTCATCAAATTGGATGGTTATCTCAGTCTTCTTTACTTCCTCCCCCAACCCTAACTCCTTAACCATAGATGAGGAAATCATTTTAACACTAACACCAGAGTCACAATATGCATTCTCAAAGAATTGATCACCAATGGTGCAGGTCAATACAAATTTTCTTGGATCATTTAATATGTAGGAAGGATGTTTCTTACTGCTTCAATGAATGTCTAAGCTAACATGACCATTGCTCGTCCATCCATCCTTCTCTTCTTGCTCCAAACTTCTCTTAAAAACTACTGGTAGTGAGGATTTCACTTTAGTAGATCAATCAGTGGGATATTCACCCCCAGTTTGTAAACATCACCACAAATTTCTTGAATTTCTAATCATCTTTGCTCATTCTTAGCCTTTGTGGAAAAGAAATGATGGTATATGTGACTAGACAATGGGCTCTTCAACAATAAGGTTTAACTCTTGTTGTACCACTTCCTTCTTTTTACCTGATGTAGAACTTAGAGTATCCTTACCAACCTTCTTGCTTGACCTAAGTTGTACTTCCTTTATATGCTCAATAGGTGTAGAGGTAGTCATAATTTTATCAAGTTCTTCCTTAAACCCTCAAACCCTTCCATGGTCACTTAAACAAGCCTCTCAACTATAGTTTCCTAGGCTCTTTTTTCTTCCTAAATCTTTACCTCACTAGCCCCTCAATAATTACAGTCAACTCTTGTGTCTCTTGATACAAACATTACTTCTTCATCCTCTAAAGACTTAGTCATAGTTCCTTGTTCTCTTTTGCTTTTAGAAGCAATCTCATTCTCTTCTTCATCACTCATCTAACCCTTTTCTTGTACTATCTCTTCATAAGTCTTCACTGCTGGTTCATCTTGTTGAGTCTTTTCTTCAAATGCCTACACTACAACTCTATCTATCATCATTTAGATTATAAGGTTTAAGCCTCTTGTGATTGAGGAAACTTCATCATCTTCGTTCTAAAAACTATCAAATCCATCACTTGACTTCTCTTTATCTTCTAAAACAACCAAGTGTTCTATTGTACTAATTGAGCTTCTAACCCTTGAATGATCAATTCTTGCTTCCAAAGTTTTCAACCCATCTCTGCCCCATATCCTCAAATACTTTTTCTAGCTTTTTCATAATTCCAAAATCTGAGTTTGCTGAAATAGTAGATGGCCTTGTAGCACATTTCTACCTTAATTTCTTGCTCTTATGTGGTCTACCTTGAATTGAACTAACTACTAAATGAGAAAAATTTAGGCTATTGTGTGATTTGCAAGCTAAATCATCAATCAACTTGAATGCCTCTATAACCTCTAGATACAACATAGGACTTCCAACAACTGACCTCATCATCCTTTTATCATTGACCCTTAATTTACTCAGAAACATATTCAATTGTGACTAAGTAGGCAACCGTAGTCCATGAATGTGACATCTTCCCATCAAGTTTTTATATCTTATCCATGCACTAAATAAAGACTCACCTTTATGTTACCTAAACAAAACAATCTCCTTTTTCAGCTGAGTAGGATAACAATTTGGAAAAACCTGTTGATTACCATCACCCATGTTTTTCATAAGCTTATAATTCAATCACAATGCTTAGTGGCTCTAATCGATGTAGCTTAAGTAGGTTTTCAACAAAAGTACCTACAAAAGGATAACAAAAAAGAGAAGAATCCTAAACTTTCCACAAATTTTAAAGAAATAAACAAATATTTACAAGAAAGGCAAAATCTTTTTATTGTTTTACAAGATAAAGTCTGGTCTATAAATAGTCCTAAAAATTCAAAATAAGCACCTAACTATTCCCTAGCAAAAATGCCAAAAACTTAGTATTGCATCACCACTTTCACAAGTCATGCACTAATCGGAAAAATTAACTCCTTTTTAAAATAGTAGAATTAATATACAACTAATCGATCAAGCTTACAAATTTTGATAAAAACTTGTGGAAACCACAAAAATTTTGGCAAGCGTACTAATCAATTAGTAGTATAAGGTGAGCTTTAAGATCGTGTTTCCCAAGGGAAATGTATGCTAGCTCTTAGTTGTTTTACTACTACTCATATCTGGGCAAGCCAAATAAAACTTTATTCTTTTATTGAACAAAACTTAATAACTAGCCTAATGCAAATAAACAAGAGATTCTAGAACCAAAAGGGGTAAAAATATGGTTTTTATTGGACTAAACCTAAGAATTATTCCTAATCTAACAAAGTATGGGATTCCAATTAATCTAAGTTAAACAAGCACGGAAATTATTAGAAATCATGCTTCACAGATAATCTCAATCTACACACCTTCCTTCACAAGTGAAATACATGTTCAATACTTGAAACTCATAACCCATGTAACATACAATCACAATAAACAACAAAAACACCAAATATTAATAAATTAACATTAAAAGATTCATAATCTTCATGAGTACAATGGGAATACAAAGTTGAACAACATCCCAAAACAACAAGAAATCAAGTAGAGAGAGAAATCACCTAATAAGAGGAGCTCCAACCTTCAATCCAGGTTGGAATAATGTTTTTCATGCATCCCGAAGGTGGAATCACCTAAAACTAACTTAATCTAAGCTAAATCTAACCTAAAATAACCTAGTAAAGTGAAACCTTAAAAACCCTAAAGAGAGAAGAAGAAAGGAAGTTGAAAAAGAAAGAAATTGCATCCCAAAATGAGCTACAAATTGTAGCTTTTTTATATCAAAAACATACGATCCTGTTGATACCATCGACTTGTCGATACTAGCATCATGATGGTATGCTTAATTCTTTATGATACTTCAAAACTTTCTATTCAAAATGTTAGCTTAACGATAGCTAGCATTACCGTCATGAGGTAGTTCCTGCTTTATGTCTTCATCTTTTGTTTCCCTTTAGCTTCTTAAGCGAATGCTACCATTACATGATAGCCCCAAGACGTGCAAGAACAAGTATAAAGAGCTTAAATTCTTTAAATAAACATAACTTTTGAACACTAAAACACAAAAATATGAATATAATATAGAGAAATTATATGTGATTTTAATGAAAATTCATATACTTTGACTAAAAAATTTATTAAATCACATATAATTGTTAGAGAAATCCTATAGACAATTGTGTAGTTTTGCATACTTATTAGTGATTAGCTCTTTCATATCACTAACCTTGTCTTGTAGGTCCTTTATCTTCCTCTTTAGCTCTACTTTCTACCAAGCTAGCTCTAGAGAAAATTTGGTGGCAAAGGAGCACTAATCTACCTTTATTCGCTAGCTCAACTTACATGTTGGATATTGACTATAGGCACCCAATTTTTGCCTCCCTTTTTATTTTTCAAAATTTTTAGAATATGTTGAAGGGTCCTAATTTGGAAAAATACAAAAAAAAAATAGAAAATTAAGAAAACAAAAAAAAAAAGAAAACTTAGAAAAAAAATATGAAAGTTAGAAACATACAAAAATAGGAAAAAACACAAAAATAATAAATTTAGAAAAAATCACAAAATATAAAATTTAGGAAAAAAATAATAATAAATAAAGACAAAAAATAGAAAAATAAATGATTTAGGAAATTTAGAAAATGATAAATCCTTTAGATAGTTTAATAGGGTATAATTTTTTAATAAAAAGAGGGTCATTGGGCTTGAGCTTAAATTTGAATCTAGTCTAGACCGACCTTGTCTATATGTGTAATTTAATTGCACATATAAACAAGGCACATGCTAACAGCCTGATGGTAAACCACATGTATAAACACAAAGGAGACTTGGGTTCAAATCTCATTAAAGGTAAAAAAATGCCTTTTGTTTTTCTAAAAAACACACCGACTACATGCCACAATATTACTAGGTTATGTACTCGGTTGTGATACATGACACTTCACAAATGAACTATGTCACACATTCGTATTAGCCACATGGCATGACACATGTTAGCTACGTAGCCAATACATGGTGCGACGCATCAATCGACTACATATCATTTTCTCATTGGACCCCACAGTTGATGTAGCATCACTTCAGTGCCATGTTAGCACCTCTTTCTTCCCCTTTCTTTTCCTTCTCTTTCTCCCTAATTCCCTTTGATTCTTGTGCAAACCTCACCCAAGGTCCTTACTTTCAACCCATTTTTGACTCATTTTTCATCATAATGATGAAATCACAAAGACAAAGTAAAATAATGTGAATTAGTACAAAAAGCATATCCAGATTCGATCTTTGCAAGGATTAAATGGGGTTTGAAAATTTGAAAAAATTGAAATTTTGAAAATTTCACATTCATTCTAATTTCAACTTTCCTTGCTTACAGGATTGATTTTATGTATAAAAGGGGCTTTAAGGAATTCATTAGACATACACGGTCACTTGGCATTGATCAAAACTCTCACTCTCGAACTCCCTCTCAGTCAACATCTCTCTCTCTCTCACTAACCGTAGCATTCTCTCTCTCTCATCACTCACGAAACCACCCTAGCCAACTCCCCCATAGCACAAGTGACCAAATTTAACCACTCTCGCTCTTGGCCGCAACACCTAACCACATGACCAAGCACCCATCATCAAACCCTAACCATTGTAGCTACCTAATTCACAAACCACCCTGAACTACTACCCTAAGCCCAAACTAACCTTACAACCAAACTCCTCGCCACCTTAAAGCCTCGACCCAACACTTTTCTTGAACCTAGCAGTCGGCATCATGACTATAGCTCCATCGTCATCGACTACCACACCCAAACACCACCCAAATAGCCACCCCAAGCTACGGCATCAAGCCTATCCCCCTTATCTACAATCCAAAATGTACAAAAAAGCCCTCGCTTGCTCATTTTAGTGTAAGGATTGAGTTGAAACATTGTTGCTGAACTTCTCCACTACGCGACCCAAATATGAGTGCTGACTCGACCCAACCTGATCCGAATCCGTACCCAGATCCAACCTATCCTAACCCACACACTTGATCCAGCTTAGTTCGTTTTATTTGTTTATTTACCTTTTCTTTTTTCTTTTATTTATTTATTTATTACTTTTTTTTTTCTTATGTAAGTGTAAATGGTAATGTAAACAAAAAAAACGGGGGAAGAAAAAAGAAAGGAAGAAAGGAAAAACAAGAAAAAAAAAAGAAAAAGAGTAGTCTATTCTTCATTTATTTATTTACTTTTCTAGTTTAATAAAAATAGACAAAATAGAATAAGTAATAAATAAATAAGATGACTAATAAAAATAAATAAATATGTTAGTGAATAAAAAATCATTTTGACACTTAGAGAAATCAAGTTTTCAAAATAAATGGACCCTTTCCAAATTAGGAATCTATTTAGAATTTTCAAAAGTAAACTTTGAATTAGAACCTTTTAGAATAATTTCCTTAAGTAAATTGAACCAGGTAAAAAACATAAACCTAATCTTTTTTCGAAACTAAAATCAAACAATCCACTAAAGTTTTATAAAACGAACAACGGAAGTCTAATCTCGACTAGCGAATATATAGTCACTAGTACATATGGGGCGACTTAAAATATGGAAAGTTTTATTTTTTCCATCTTTATAAATATTTGTTTATTTTAATTAATCTAATCACATGTGATATGATTTTGTATTTTTAAAATTGAAAAAGGGTATTATTAAAAAGCGAATTTAAATTTAGAAAGTTAAAAAGTGATACCTGTTTAGGGTTTAGTAAGATAACCTTAGGTCCAGATCTCTCATTTTAGAAAACGATTTTGTAAAGTTGGTTTTATCATTAGACTAGTAGCTATGTTATAACCAATCCACCTAATTACTTATAACTTAACTCTTTTTCCTAACTCTGGTCGGATACCGATTTTAAAGCATTTTCAAGATATAAAAAACTAGTTTTTCTTTAAACCTTAGTCAAGGGTCAATATTAAGCAAGTAGGGTTTAGTACTGATCGGTTTGAAGAAAAAAAATCGGGAAAAAGCTAGGCTCGATAGCTTGGTGACTCCACTAGGGACCATCAAGAGGGTTAGCCATTTAACTTTCCAAAATTAAAATTAATCTCTAAAAATCACCTTAGTGTAATTTATTTACTTATTCGTTCTTTTTCATTTGTATCCTAATGTCTTTGCAGGTTTAGTTTTATGTATTTAACTATTTAGGGGGGATTTATTTTATGTACCATGAATGTATAATAGATATGGTCAAACCCGAGCCATCTTAGGACCTTTGGATGGGGAGCCATTATGTAAGTTCTAGGCGTAGTAGGGTAACCACCGTTCAGGGCCAATTAAGCTAACTTACTTAAACTTCGATGTGACCAAGGAGCCGCTTTTTAGAAATGCATGAGGTCATAAAGTTTAAGGACCTCTAGAACCCACCCTCCATACATACATTCTTCAAGGTCGACGAATAACTAACAAGGCGGCATTGTTATAAAAAAGAGAAAAAGAAAAAATGATAAAAACCCGGAGTTTCTTTCCCTATATTTTTCCTAGAATTCATGTACATAGGAAATCTTTTGTAATTTCTTTTTATGTAAATAATCTTTCCCTTATAATTTATGTTTTGCTTGTAAATCTTTTAGAAATGGCTAGCTCATCCTATGCCAAGGTCTTCGCCAAAGAGATTTATGTCCACAAGCCTACAAACCCAAAGCCCATACTCAATCAATGGTTTTAAACCTTCAATTTGAGAGAACAAGAGCTCATTACCAATAAGATTAGGGCCATACTCTCACTATCCAAGGTGAGTGTTAACATCACACTAATAAGGGCCTTAGTCCATTTTTAGGAGCCCAAAGAAGTCACGTTTCATTTTGGGCCACACCTAATCAACCCAACTCTGGAAGATTACACCTAAATGCTTCAAGCCACTCCCTTGGATTAAATATACATTCCAAAACTCAACTTTGGGCCAACCTACATTTTTTTCAAATTCTTGAGAATCCGTAAGATCGAAATAAACAAGGCCCTAAATACTTGCAACAAAAATGCTATTAAAATATGGGATCTGATCCATTAGTTCTAGAACAAACACACCTCCAATAAAGGGGCTTTAATTCTTGGAAATTGAAGGGAGAATCGAATCAAGGCCTATGTATTAGCAATATTTGCCACCATCTTATTTCGAAGCGAATCTTTTCTTATACACTTTAGGGTACCAGAATTAGTAGCTTAGTAGCTTAGTTCTGGGAAGGGAAGTCTTATATTCCTGCCCTACTTGCTAAACAAATAAGGAACCTTAATTTCCTTAAGAAAAGAAGCTATGGAGATCTCAAGTCAAGCATGGCATTGTTAATGGTATGGTTTGTCAACCACATCAAATGCTTTGAGTTAGACTTGATAAGGGGTACATTCACTAATAAGATTGATCTTATTAACTTTTGCGTTGATAAGATCAAATTACTAGAAGATATCTCTACCCTTTTTTGGATAGAAGTTCTACAAGATTTTTGGGTCAAAGACATACTGTGGACCGCCGGATGCAGCAATTACACTAAGGTCATACTGGTTTGTAAAGATTATCATAGTGTACCATTGATCAGAATAAGTTAGTGTACAGGCTACTATCCAAATGACATGGTAAGGCAATCTAGGGGGATCCAGGACATAGTTCACAGGCCTTCATTGGAGCCAGTCACCATTAACCTCGAAGAGCCTCACTTCATAGAAAAGGCATCTAAGCTGTGTAAGATCAAAGCTTAGTAGGATAGCAAGACCGTAAGCCCTAGCATCGATTTTAGCAAATTCATAGGAGAAGTGGAAAAACACCAGGTCACCAAAGAGTACTTATATAATCAACTTCACAAGGTAAGCATGATGTAGTATTGAGCACCATAAGTCCTTCAACCTTCCTCCATACATGCTAGCTCTGAAATGGTAACCCACATGGACCAGGTAAAAGCTCATATGGAAGTCCCCTAAGATGAAAAAGATAGGTGGGAAAACCTCTTTCGAGAGTCTAGGCAAAGGTCACATGCCTTGGAACACCAATTGAAGATGGCCTAAAAGAAAATCCAAGAGTTTGATGAAGCAATTAAGCATGGTCAAAAGAAGGAGAAAAAATGTCATCCGACCTATAGAAGAAAAGAAGATTAGTATAGATAAATTTTTATTTTTTCTTTTCTTTTATGTAATAAAAATCTGCGAATTAAAGAATAATAAATTACTTGTTGTTTTGTTGGTTAATCATAGATCCCCAACTTTTCATCCATGTGGCCTACTTGCATTTCATTCATTTATTTCAATTCCATATTTTCAAAAATGAAAAACATTAAAATATTCATGTGCTAACTTGTTGAGAAGTGATCCTAAATCTAGGTTGCTAAGATAACTCCCAAACATCAAACCTTCCAAAGAAGTCTTATTAGAACCTGCCCTTAAACTAAAATAGCAAACCAAGGAAATGACAACACCAACACCAACAACAACAGTATCAATCCCAAGGTTATTAATCCTACTGAACTGAGGTTCCAATCTTTAGAATGAACAATAGAGAAGATTACATATCAACTAAGCTTCCTTGCTGACAGTATCGCCTTACTTAGGTCCATAGCTCCATCAAACGAAGAAAGTTCTAAAGCCCGATATGGAAAGAATGCTGAAGCCCCATCCCTCGAAGCAAAAAAAGCCTACCCTAAGGTCAACCAGGCCTTTGAATGCTTTGAGACAGAAGGGGTCTTTCCAAAGGTCAACCCAACTTTCGAGCCAAACACTTACTCGTTTTTTATCAATCCAAAGCCTAAAGCTGATCAAGACAAACTGAAAGAGCTTAAGAAGTGACTAACTCAATAAATCACTGAAAAGATGAAAATGCTCAAAGGATATGATGGATTTGAGTAGGCTTGTATAACAAACTTCTTTACCTACAACCACGGAAAATTAGAAAAATTCAAAGTACCTAACTTTGAAGAATACAATAGGACCGGATGCCCCAAGCTGTACACCCGGCTATATGTATGTAAGATGGGCAAGTATGTGCAGTATGACCAGCTCATGGTTCAAACTTTTTAAGATAGCCTAATTGGCCCTACTTTGACCAAGTATGCCTAATTAGACCTAAACCAGATAAACACATGGGAGAAGTTGTCTAGGGCATTTTATAACCAATATAGGTTCAATTTTGAAGTGGTGCCGATGATGATGGACTTAATTGCCCTAAGGAAGAGACACAATGAATCTTTTAAAGAATATACCCAAAGGTGGAGGTCCCTAGCTGCAAGGGTATCCACTTCCATGACTGAGAAAGAGCTAACTTCAAGTTTTATCAACACTCTAAAGAGACGCTACTTCGCTTACCTAATTAAACAAGCCTCTTCTAGCTTTGCAGAAGTAGTGGCAGCAAGGTGTTGGATTAAAAGTGTCATCCCCTCTAGCAAGTTATAAGAGACCTTAGATAGAAGACCACCATCTACTAAACCCACCACCAGCAAGGCTAGAGAAGATACTGTCAACATGTTCAATTCAAATACCAAACCTAATACTCGAGTCTCTTTCAGGGCAAATCCTTTACTAACTCAACAATATAGAAGCCAAACACAGGTTAGTACGTCCCTAAGGCAGTTCACTAAAATACCTATTCCACTTAGTCGGGTACTTGAAAAACTAAGAAAAGATAATCTACTTCATTTTAAGGCTCCTAATAAAAGGTATTAGCCAAGATTTTTTTATCCCAATGCAAGGTGTTAGTATCACCTAAGGCAAGTAGGCCATTCAACCAACTTATGCTAGAGGTTAAGGAACAAAATTCAAGACTTAATTAACGAAGGCATAGTACAACTAGATTTTGTGGAGGCTCCTACTACAAACGTCAACAACAACCCCCTGCCTAACCATAGGCCCATCATCAATATGATATTTGACGACTCAAAAACCGCCATTAACATGATCAATTTCAACTGAGAGCTTAGGGTCTATAGATTCTACAAATAAGAGGAGAAGCAAGTTCCATAAACCAAAAGGTACACCTTCTATGTGCCTATAGCCCCCAAAAATTATAAAACTACCCCTCTCAATTACTAGGCAGTAAATCAGGGGTAATCAAGCTCACTTATGGGAGGGATTACCCACTTTGGTAAAATCTACAATCCAAGGGAAGACCTGAAAAAGAAGGCCATGCAAGAAAGGCCAAACAATGAACCGGTTAAACATGAAGAAGGATTGTATGCCTTTGCTTAAATAATCAAGTCTAGTGAGTATAAAGTAATGGATCAACTCACTAAGACTCTAGCACAAATATCCCTCATGAGTTTATTGATAGCATCAGAACCGCATCAAGAAGCTCTGTTCAGAACATTGAGGGAAGTCAAAGTCCCTCGTGAAATACCGGTTGAAAGGATTTGGTCTGTCACCAACTATATCCTCACTATGGATTAGATTTCTTTCTCCGCCGAGGAATTAGGTAAAGAAGGTAACTAGTACACCAAGCCTCTATTCATAATAGTGATGGTAAACAACATCATCACAACAAGAGTTCTCATTGACAACAGGTCATCCTTAAATGTCTGCTATCTAGGCACCCTAGATCTATTGGGCATTGATACGACCTCTATCAGGCCAAGTTCAACAATAGTGAGAGCTTTTGACAGATCTAAGAGAGAAATTATAAGGGAGATCGACTTACCAATTGATATTAGCCTACAAACATTCAACATCCAATTCCAAGTTTTAAACATCCTAAGGACCTTTAACCTATTATTAAGAAGGCCTTGGATACATTCAGTAGGGGCCATAACTTTGAGTCTTCACCAAAAGGTTAAGTTCATCTCCAATGGCCAAGTCATCATGATTCTGGGTGACTAGGATTACAAAATTTAAAAAGAAATGGCCATACCCTATATTGGCACTGAGAAGTAAGAGGACTTTAGGCTCCAAATGTTTAAAGAGGTGTACATGATTACTGATTGGGAGAAAGATGAGAGGCCAAAGTTCAAAGAGGGCCAATTTAGAACCTATAGGCTAGGTTGCATCCTAACTTCTATGGAAGAGTTGCAAAGAATGCAAGCTAGGGGCAGAAAAGGTGATAGGTTGTATCATGCCCCGATGACCTTACCACCATTGTTAAAAACTTTCATCTAGTCCAATGTCCAAAATTCAGAGCCTATAAAAAAGAATACCTCTAGTAGAAATAAAATAGCTAGCCCATCCAATAATTCTCAGCACTTGAATAATTGGTTCTCCATCCCTATGAATAACAATAAGTCTTCTTTAGGATTCAATGCTCCGAATAAAGGCCATGGATGCCACACGTAGATAGGTGATGAAAATATTGATATCACCTTCGATCCTATTATGTTAGTCATCGGGAGTGATGTCAATGACCATAGTGACATGTAAGAGAGCTGGCAAGAACATGAAATGAGTAAAATTTCCATTAACGAGCCAACTAAGATAATTAATGTTAGGAAAAATAACAACCTTAAGGTGTTGAAAATTGGAGGAAATTTGAAAGAAGACCAAAAGGTAGAAATCACCACATTATTATCTAAATACCAAGATATATTTGCATAGTCTTATGAAGATACACCCGGATTAGATCCATTAATTGTGGCCCATCATTTACCCACACGAGAGAATATCAAATCTAAAAATAGAAGTTAAGAAGGTTTCGATCGGATGTCCTGTTGAAGATTAAGGAAGAAGTCAAAAAATTACTGAAGGTCGGTTTCATTAAGGTATCTTATTATCTCGAATGGGTAGCCAACATTATGCCAGTAATGAAGAAGAATGGAAAAGTCAGAGTATGCATAGACTTTCGAGACCATAATCAAGCAACCCTTAAAGATAATTTCCCTTTACCCCATATTGATGTCTTGGTTGATAACATAGTCGAAAACCATCTCTTTTCTTTCATGGATGGATTCTCTAGATATAATCAAATTCAAATGTTTAAAGAAAAAGCTAAGATAACATTTATCATAACTTAGGGCACATTTTGCTATAAAGTAATGCTTTTTGGACTCAAAAATGCCAAGGTAACTTATCAAAGGGCTATGGTAGCAATCTTTCATGACATGATGCATAAAGAAGTTCAATTATATGTTGATGATATGATTGCAAAGTCCAAGGAAGGAGAAATCATGTGGATAATTTGAAGAGATTGTTTGATAGGTTGAGAAAATTCTAATTGAAACTCAAACTAGAGAAATGTACCTTCGAAGTGACTTCAGGGAAATTATTAGGTTTTATAATCAACTAAAGGGGCATCAAAGTGGACCTTAATAAAGTCAAAGCAATGGTTGACTTGCCCCTTCCATGCACACTCAAAGAAATCAGAGGCTTATTGGGTCGTTTAAACTACATAGCTCGATTCATATCTCAACTCACAAACAAGTGCCGTCTCTTGTTTAAGTTGTTGAAAAAGAATGCTAATATCAATTGGGACAAACAATGTGAGCAAGCCTTTACAATGATCAAAGAGTACCTCATGAACTCTCTAATTTTGGTAGCTCCAAAACATAAGAAGCCTTTATTTCTATACCTGACAATATTAGTGAAATCCATGGGGTGTATGCTTGGCCATAAAGACAAAGAAGGAAAAGAACGAGCTATATATTATTTTAGCAAGAAATTTACTAAAGGGGAATATAAATATTTAAAAATTGAAAGAACATGTTGTGCTTTGATTTGAGTAATACATTGGCTTAGACAATATACACTCTATTACTAGGTTAAATTGTTGACTCAGAACGATCCCCTGAAGTGCTTAGCAGACAAACTGGCCCTAATTGGTAGAATCTCAAAGTGGCAAATGTTACTATCAGAGCTTGACATTATGTACATGAACCAAAATTCAGTCAAAGGGCAAGTTCTAGTAAATCAATTAGTAGAAAATCCCTCTAATAGTACCCCCTAAGAGGTACAAGTCAATTTCCCTAATGAGGATATCTTAGTAGTTAAGGGAAGCTTTGACAAAGGAGAAAATGATGAGCCACTGAAATGGAAGATGTTATTCGATGGGGTAGCCAACATGTTTAGGTACGGAATTGGGGCAATACTAATATCTCCTGAAGGTACTCAATACCCTGTAACTATAAGGCTCATTTTCCTATACACTAATAATATCACTGAATATGAAGCATGCATCATGGGACTCAAAATCGCCTTAGATAAAGATATTTAAGAATTAGAAGTGTATGGGGACTCTTCACTCATTGTCGACTAAGATCAGGGAGAATACAAGATGAGGGATCCTAAACTAGTACCTTATCAATGGAACTTAACTAAATTGATGGAGAAATTCAAAGAAATCACCTTCAATCATATACCAAGGACTCAAAATCAATTTGCTGATGCCTTAGCCACTCTAGCATCTATGATCCAGATATCTAGTGGAGTCAAGATTTAGCCCTTCACTATTGAAATTGAAGATAAGTGTGCCTTCTGTCTAACAATTGAGGGTACATATGACCAAAAGCCATGGTACCATGATGTTAAGCTATTCCTACAACAAGGCACATACCTTGAAGAGGCTAAGAAAAGGGACAGAAGGATGATTAGGAGATTAGCCACTCAATTCTTAATAAGTGAGTCCACTTTATACTAGTGCTCTTTTGATGGTATACTTTTAAGGTATGTAGATGACAAGGAGACTGAGATGTTAATGAAAGAAGTATACAAATGAGTATGTGGCCCTTACAAGAACAGTTACATGCTGGCTAAGAAAATTATGAGACTAGGGTATTACTGGTTAATAATGGAAGGCGATTGCATCAAACACGTTAGGTATTGTCACTTATGCCAAGTTTATGCAAATAAGATAAACGCCCTACCTCAAGAACTACATACACTCTTAGCACCATGGCCTTTCTCAATGTAGGGAATAGATATCATCAGCTCGATTACCCCAAAAGCATCCAATGGGCATTGCTTTATACCGGTCGCCATCAACTACTTTAAAAAATGGGTTGAAGCCTCATCTACTCAAGTGTTACTAAAGGGGTCATAGTTAAGTTCATCAAGAGAGATATCTGGGCTCGATACAAAACTTCAAAAATGATCATCACTAACAATGGCACTAATCTCAACAATAAGCTTATGTTAGAATTGTGACAACAGTTCAGGATCATTCACAAGAACTTTACTCCTTATCAACCCTAAATGAATGGAGCTATTGAAGTAGACAACAAAAACCTCAAAAGAATTATCGAAAAAATCATTGTTACATACAAGGATTAGCATGAGATGTCACCATTTGCACTTACGGCCTGTCGGACTTCCATCAAAATGTCAATTAGAACAACACCTTACTCTTTAGTATACGGCATTGAAGCTGTGTTACTAGTAAAGGTTGAGATCCCTTTGCTCAAAGTACTATCAGAAACCTAGTTGGACGAAGTTGATTGAGTAAAGAAACGCATCAAGCAATTGAATCTAATTGACAAGAGGAGATTAACAGCCTTGTGTCATAATTAGTGTTATCAATAAAGAATGGCTCAGGCTTTCAACAAAAGGGTATGACCCTGGAACTTCAAAAAGGGTGATATGGTATTAAGAAAGGCTTTCCCCATTGTACAAAACTCTAGAGGGAACTTTGCTCCCAATTATGAGGCCCTTATGCCGTAAAGTGAGTATTACCAAGGGGGCTTTAATTTTGTCCCAAATGAATGGTCCAGATTTGAGAGACCCTGTAAATGTTGACACTGTAAAGTTGTACTACCCATGAGAAGTCAATGGAAATTTTTGCTTAAAACACGAAAATGCCGGTCATTTTGAATGTCATTGTGGTCTAATTTTCATTATCTACAAGCAAAGTTAGTATCCTTAGTTGTTGTTGATGTTAGAATAATCACCTTCTCCATTGAAAGGTCTAACTCCCCTTTCTCCATTTAATCGAACCCATACACTAAAAACATAAGAGAAGTTTAGAAATGAGATCTAGGACATTGGTAATTGACAAAACTCTTTAAAATACTTTATTACAAATTGATCCCCCTTGATAGGGAGTTTTAATGTCTATTTTTTCAAGGAAGTGTGAAATCCAAGTAAGCAATCACCTTACAGCAAATATTTATTAGTTGGGAATAAGGGCTTCGATTCATAAAAGTTCCAAAAAGACAAAAATAGAAGGTGGCATTCTGTATCAACTTAATTTCCATGATTTCTTTAAAAGAGCTAGTGAAGTGTCAAACGTTCCAACAAAGGATCAAAGCGTGAGCCCATCAATTTTGATGGGACTTTTTAAAAAAGGTTTAATAGCAATAAAAGCTAATAATGTAGTGGATATGAGTCTGAGTCGATCCCTCAGAGATTTTGAGTACTAATATTAACTTTAGCTTTATTATCTAACCGAAAAATTATGATGAGTTGAATGAATTAAAAATACTGAAATTAACAACTAAACTACTTATGAGACTTAATTACGCAAATTAGAAAGCAATAAAACTACAAACGACTTCAAGTATGCAATAATGTATTTAGGAATTATTTCCCCTAGTGTTTAACATGTAACCTTTTTAAAATGTATTCAATTCAGTTTCTATAATTCTTGATCGGAGGGATTCACAATTAAAGCTAATATCTTTCTCAAGCATATTAACCCTAATCCTAAATTATTTACCGGAATCTCTTCACTTAGTAAAATAACTTAGAATTGCATTAATGTATAATGAATTCCCATACAAACAATCAACTTTCCGGAAGAAACATGTATCTTATCTCTAAGTATACATGTAATTCTCTTCAATTATGCTAAGATCTAATTACACATGCAATTTCTCAATCAACATGCATAATATCATATATTGATACTCTAGAATTATCAATCCATAACTAAACGACATAATTGAATCGAGAAAAGATAGAAACTTTCTTGAAATTATAATTCAATCCAAGGGTTACATGAAACCCTAAGTTCCATAATCCTAAATACTCGAATTCTAAGCTATCATAATGAATCTAAAAACGAGTTTCATCAAAAACGTAAAATAAAGCATGAAAACCCCTCTTGATTTGATGAACAATCCCTCTAATCTTGAAATCGATGTTGTTCTTGCTTCTTGATTGATGTTGTCCTCAAGTCTCCTCTCGTCTCTTGTGTCTCTTGTGTCTCTTCGTTTCTGTAATGTCTCTCTCTCTTTTAAAGCCTAAGATCCCCTTATATATGTGTATTACACGGATTTTATTTTCGTCACCAGACACCCAGGTCGTGTAACTTTCTGCACTAAAGCAAAATTTCTGCACAATTTCAAAATTTCATAACTTCTTCGTTTGAACTCGGAATTGAGTGAAACTTGATTCATTTTCTTCGTTTTCGAGCCTAGAATGCGTTTAAACCCTGAAATCAACATTTTACTCAATTAAGTATCAATTTCTTTAAAGAAAACCAAAAATGTGAGGGAAATACCATAAAATCACCATATAAAATATGTTTAAAATTAGAGTTATCAGTTAGTAAGCCTAGAAGGGCATGACTAGGCTTTTTTTCTTCCTTTCACCAAAATCCCTAATGGACCAAGCCTAGGATAGCTAGCTAGTTGTAGCGCCTCTTAAGATAAAATTCACCATTATGGTAAAAATAGTATCTTTTTTGTCTTTGTAATAAAGTTTTACTTAAACTTCACCACAAAGAGAGACAGTTGTAGATACCCCATTTTTGCCCCCCCCCCCCCCCCCCTTTTTTTCATTTTTCAAAATTTTTAGAATAGGTTAAAGGGTCCTAATTTGGAAAATTACAAAAAAAAATAATAATAATAAGAAAACTTAGAAAAAAAAAAGGAAAGTTAGAAAAATAAAAAATAGGAAAAAGAACAAAAAAATAATAAATTTAGAAAAATCACAAAAATATGAAATTTAGAAAAAATAAATAAATAAATAAATACAAAAAATAGAAAAATAGATAATTTAGGAAATTTAGAAAATGATAAATCCTTTAGATAGTTTAGTAGGATATAATTTTTTAATAAAAAGAGAGTCATTGGGCCTAGGCTTAAATTTGAATCTAGCCTAGGCCGACTTTGTCCATGGGTATAATTTAATTGCACATATAAATAAGGTAAGAGCTAACAACCTGACGGTAAACCATATGCATAAACATAAAGGAGACCCGGGCTCTAATCTCACTAAATATAGAAAAATGCCTTTTGTTTTTCTAAAAAACATACCTGCCACATGTCATGATATTTCTAGACCATGTACCCAATTATGACATGTGGCACTTTATGGACGAACCACGTCATACACACATGTCAACCACATGGCATGACACATTTTCGCCACGTAGCATGACACATCAATTGACTACATATCATTTTCTCATTGGACCCTACAGTTCATGTAGCACCACTTTAGCGCCATGTCAACACCTCTTTCTTCCCCTTTCCTTCTCTTTCTCCCCAATTCCCTTTGATTCTTATGCAAACCTCGCCTAGGGTCCTTACTTTTAGCTTATTTTTTACTCATTTTTCTTTATGATTTCACCAAATTAATGGTGAAATCACAAAGACGACGTGGAACACTATGAATTAGTACAAAAAGCACATCTAAATTCGGTCTTTACAAGGATTAAATGGGGTTTGAAAATTCAAAAAATTGAAATTTCAAAAATTTTACATTCATTCCAATTTCAACTTTCCTTACTTACTGGGTTGATTTTGTATATAAAAGGGGCTTTGAGGAATTCATTAGATATATACTATCACTTGGCATTAATCAAAGCTCTCACTCTCAAACTTCCTTTCACTCAAAATCTCTCTCTCTCTCTCACTAGCCATAACATTCTCTCTCTCTCTAGACTCTCTCTCTCATCGCTCACGAAATCACCTTAGCTAACTCCCCTACAACGCGAGCAACCAAACCCAACAACTCTCACTCTTGGCCGTGACACCTAGCCATACGACCAAGAACCTACCATCAAACCCTAACCACTGTAGCTACCCAATTCATGAACCACCCTAAACCACTACCCTAAGCCCAAACTAACCTTATGACCAGACTCCTCACCACCCTAAACCTTCAACCCAACACTTCTCTAGAACCTAGCAACCAACATCGCGACTGTAACTCCACTGCCACCGACTAATACACCCAAACACTACCTAAATAGCCACCCCAAGTTGTGGCATCAAGTTGACCCCCTATCTCTAATCCAAAAAGCACAAAAAAGTCCTCACCTGCTCGTTTTGGTGCAAGGATCAAGCTGAAATGTTGTTGCTAAACTTCTCCACTATGCAACTCGAATCCAAGTGAGAACCCGATCCAAATCCGTGCCTCGATCCGACTTGTACCTTGACCTACATGCCTAATCTAGTTTAATTTATTTTATTTGTTTATTTACCTTTTCTTTTTTCTTTTATTTATTTTTTTCTCTTATGTAAATGCAAACGGTAATGTAAACAAAAAAAAAGGGAAGAAAAAAGAAAGGAAGAAAAGAAAAACAAGAAAAAAAAATATAAAAAAAAAGAAGAAAAAGAGTAGTCTATTCTTCATTTATTTATTTACTTTTCTAGTTTAATAAAAATAGACAAAATAGAAAAAGTAATAAATAAATAAGATGGCCTAATAAAAATAAATAAATATGTTAGTGAATAAAAAATCATTTTGACACTTAGAAAAATCGAGTTTTCAAAAATAATAATAATAATGATTAATGGACCCTTTCTAAATTAGGATTCTATTTAGAATTTTCAAAAGTAAATTCCAATTTAGAATCTTTTAGAATAATTTCCTTAAATAAATTGAACCAGGTAAAAAACGTAAACCTGACTTTTTTTTTTTTAACTAAAATCAATCAATCTACTAAAGTTTTATAAAATGAACTACAAAAGTCTGATCCCAAATATTAGGTTTGTAAACACCTATATGTATGGGGCAACTTAAAATATGGAAAGTTTTATTTTTTCCATCTTTGTAAATATTTGTTTGTTTTAATTAATCTAGTTGCAAGTGACATGATTTCGTTGTTTAGAAATTGGAAAAGGGTATTATTGAAAAGCAAATTCAAATTTGGAAAGTTAAAAAGTGATACCCGTTTAGGGTTGAATAGAATAGCCCCCAAATCTAAATAAATTGAACCGTTTTGTAAAATTGGTTTTCTCATTAAACTAGTAGCTAAGTAATAACCAATCCATTCAATTGGTTATAACTTAACTCTTTTTTCGAACTTTGATGGGGTGGTGACTCTAAAGCATTTTCAAGATATTACAAAAAAAAAAAAAATTTCTTTAAACCCTAATCAATGGTCAATATTAAGTAGGTAGGGTTTAACATTGATCAATTTGAAGAAAACTAATCTATAAAAATCGAGAAAAAACCAGGCTCAACACTGACGCACTTAGCTCTTGGTTACATTGGTCAAGCTCTACCTTGGCATTCAACTCGTTCACTAACTTCTTAGAAAGCTTGGCTTTGGACTTCTCCTCTCCCTCCAGTTTTTACTTTAGTATGGTAATGTAAACCTTGCTACTTAAGGGACATGTAATTAACTAAGAGTACTTCTCGATCAATCCCATAGATCAACTAAACTAAGAATTAAAGTTTACGTTTAGAAAACAAGCCTAGTTTTTCAATTCGAAAGTTCATTGTCGATAAAAACTCAAATGCAAGAATGTTAGACCTTAAGTTATCCGAAACCCTAACCTTAATATAATTAAGGACTTATACCCCTAAGTGAATAATAGAAAATCCAATTTGAATAATTTTAACTCAACTCTAGAAAATTATAAAATTTCCTATGGAGCAAATCATAACCTACAAATTAATTTAAAAACCAAACCCTAAAAGAATTACATTTAGGACAACTCCCTTATTTTCCCTTATGAGTTATGTTACATATGGATAGACAAATCAACCAATCACATTAAATAACTTATCATTTGGGAAGTCAGAATGACATATCACAATCACATTAAATAACTTATCATTTGAAAAGTTGGAATCACATATCACTTGACAACCTATCAAAAACTAGTAATAAGACAATTTCCTCATTTTATTATAACTTATACTACACATCGATAAGTTATCTCATCACTTTATCAACTTGATTTTAAAATATGTAATGTGACAAAGCAAGCACTAATTGGGCATTTATGTTCTTTGAAATAGCTATCATACTACTAGTTTATAGTAGAGTCTACTTAGACTTGGGTATTCATGTGAAGAAGTGTATGAGTGAGTTGGTTGAGTGGGGATAGTGTGCATTGTCTTTTAGGAATAGTGAGAATCTGAGTGTTGTTAGATTTTGTTATAGGAACAAGATTAAGTCAATAAAAGATGGCCGATTCGAGTGTAAATTTCAAAATTGGAGATGAAAATAGTAGTATTATCCACCATGGTCAACAATCCAAAAACACCCCTAGAAGATCTAATGAGCGATTCAATGAAGTGACTCACTTAATGGCTAATTTAACTTGAGTTGTTCGTATGTTAGCCTCTCAACCCATTGAAGTCACCTACAACACCCCTTATGATGCTCATGAAGTTCTTCTTGCAACCTATAATGCGCAACCTACCCAAAGGTAATTCTTAACTTAGCAAGACTAAGCTATAAGAGTAAGAAGACATGTGTAGAAGACAATAGACTTAGCCAAAGTTGATAAGGAGAGGGAGAGGAAAACTATGAAGTGAAGGGTAAAGCTCGTGTACCCCAAGCTGTCAACCATGTAAAGCTTTAGATTATGAGCTTTAATAGTTTTGGAGATATTGATGACTACCTTGACTAGAAGAGAAGGTAGAGTAAGTCTTTGATTATTATGAACATGAAGACCATGATAAGGCTAGAATTGCTACAATCAAGTTTTCAAGATATGTTGTGATGTGGTGGAGGAATTTTCAAACCATGTGAAGACAAGTTAGCTATAGAGAGATTAGTACATAACTTAAGATGAAAAGAGTTCTTAGATCTAAATTTGTACCAAATACCTATCTATAGGATATTTTTGCTTGACTCTAAGAGCTAAAGCAAGGGAACCATGCTACATGCGAGAATTTCAATTTCTTATAGTCTGATTTAAGGATAGTAAGACATTTGCCCAAGTAAAATCTAGATTTTGAGATGTAGTAGTGCTACAACATTTTGTAACATTGGATGGGGCTATAAGAATTGCTCAATTTATGGAGAGATAGAGAAGGAATAAGCCAATTTGACCTCCAATGAGCCAACCTATCTAGTTTAACCGACTTGCTTAAGGAAGTCACCAAGCTTAATACGACACTAAGTTAGGTAAACGGATAGACAAAATAACTAAATAGAAAAGCCGACCTAGTGACAGTAAAGCACCTAAGAGGACATTTAAAAGGGGATATGAATCAGGCCAAAAGATAAGCTAGATTAAGTGTTTTAAGTGTTAGGAATTCAAGCATAAGGCTACTAAATATCCAAACAGATAAACCATGGTCATCAAAGCGATGCTCCTAGGGTTGAAGTGGATAGTATGGATGAGGAGCCTAAAGAAAAAGGGAAATCGGAGAAGAACATTGAGAGTAATGAGGAACTTGTCGAGGAGGATGTATTTGCTAAAGATCTAAATAAGCTGACCTTAATTGTTAGATGAGTAATGAGCATTGAACCATCTGTCGAATAGAAGTAATGAGAAAACTTATTCCATATCACATGCAAAAGCGAACGAGTAAGTGTATGCACTCGTTGTACATAATAGGAGCTACACAATATTGCATCTGCTAAGTTGGTTTGAAAACTTAAGTTGCCAACCTTATCATACCAAAGGCTATATAAGTTGCATTGGCTAAACAAAAAAGGAGCATTACATATGACTCAGTAAGTATTGATGTCGATCTTGATTGGGATCTATTCCAATGAAATTCTTTGTGATGTACTATCTATGTGTGCATCTCACGTGTTGTTATGTCGACCCTGGCTGTTTGATCAGAAAGTCATACATGATGGATTCAAGAACACAAATGCATTTAAGAAAGATGGAAGGAAGATCACCTTGAATGCCATGAGCCCCATTCAACTGAGCAAGTTACAAGCCCAACTACTTAAAGACCCAAGAAGACCTTGGTCCTTAAACAATCTGAGCTCAAAGATCAGACGAGTTGACCTTTTTGTTAATAAGAAGATTGTTGGAATTGAAGGAGCAAGTCATGCTACCAAATGAGGTCTAAGAACTGCTTGATGAATATGCTGACCCGTTTCTTGAGCAACTGCCTAAAGGACTACCACCTTTTTGAGGGATTGAGCACTATATTGACTTAATACCTAATGCATCCCTTCTCAACAAGCCTTCCTACCTGATGAATCCTAAGCAAGCAACCGAACTACAAGGCAAGTTAATGAGTTGCTAGAGAAAGACTACATGAGGGAGAGTCTTAGCCCTTGTGTTGTACTAGCTCTACTTATGCCAAAGAAGGATGGTACTTGACATATGTGTATGGATACAGAGTAGTTAACAAAATAATAATCAAGCATAGGTACCTAATCCTGAGGTTAGTTGATATGCTTGATGAACTAAATGTTGTTAGAATTTTCAACAAGATCAATCTGAAGTCTAGCTACCATCAAATTTGAATGAGGCCAGGAGATGAATCGAAGACTATGTTTAAAACCTAACATAGTCTTTATGAGTGGTTGGTAATGCCCTTTAGCTTATCTAACATCCCGAGTACTTTCATGAGATTAATGAATCACATACTATAGAATTTGAATGGAAAATTTCTTGTTACTTTGATGTCATCCTTATGCACAATACTAACCTTACAACCATATCGACCATCTTTAAGCTATATTTAATGTGCTCCAAGTTAAGAAACTGTTTGAAAACTTGAAGAAATGAAATTTCAAGGAGAACACTAATTATTGTAGCAAATTCCTTCACGTATGTCTTGGGTAGATAACAATAGCATATTCATGATGCTTCTGATCGGAGTAAACAAAACGGTAAGGCCAAGATGGGTAGCTAAGCAAGAGCGCTGAGCAAACTTGAACCTGTCTGAGAATATGTGCTGGGGCTCTCGACTTCTTGGCACCAATGTTGCCAATTAGGAGGTTGGCTAGGTCAAGGCTAAGTAGAGGTATGGAGTTTGGCTATCAATAGGGCATTCATCCAATTAGTAAATGGCTTCCAAGAGATTAGTTACTTGGCTCTGTATGAGGAATTGGTCAGCAGCAAGGATCAACTTAGCCTTGGCAAGAGTCAACTGGAGTTTATAGATTCATATTATTAGCCCTTCAAGGCCTTAGGCTCAGCTGCAGGTTAAAGGTCTAGTAGTCGGATTCCTATGAACTAGGAAAATACCCTATAACGTCATTTATGGCTTCGATCCTAAGCTACCCCTTAATTATACCCCAGCACCCATGTTTGAACAAGAAGACCCTGAAGCTAAAGCTAGAGCTCAATCTTGTTCGTACATCTACCAAAAAGTTGCTCAGTAGATTGACTAAGATGCCAAAAGGATAGAGGCAAATGGGAAAGGAAGAAAGGCAAAGTAGTTTCAATCCAATGACTTAGTATGGTTGCACCTGAGCAAAGAGAGATTTCCTAACAAAAGGAAAAACAAATTATTTACCCAAAATAAAGGACCATTTAAGATACTCTAAAAGATTAATAACAATGTGATGCGTCTCTGAGGTCGGACATACAAAGGGCCACCATAATAAAGCAAACCGAAAAGAAACAAAGAAAAAGCTAGCAAAGTCTGGGTAGCTACCAAATGGATATGACACAGTATTTTTTTACCAGGTCCTCACATATCCATTTGGTAGTGTAAAAAAGAAAGAATCATTCTGAAATATTGTACCAAGAGACACGTGTCGCTTGATAACTAGTCGTTAAGAGTATGATATAAATAAGTAAAAAAATAGAAATTGCTGGTAGTCAAGGTCGACTTGATCTGGATCAGGTCAGGGGCCAATCAGTCTAGGAAGTCGGCTAAATTGGAGTCAAGCGTTAGTGGTCGATTGGAGAGCTCGGCTCAACTAGTCTTTCTTAGGTTACCTTCTAGATCAGGACTTCACCGCTGGGTAGGAGCATGTTAGACATATGTGAGGACCTGGTAAAAAGGTCAGTTGGAGGTCAGATCAAGATAAGAGCCCCGTTTCGGCTATGGCTTAGAGCTAGTATTTTCCATACGAGTCCTTGAAGTCCTCTATCTCGGCTTCTTGTGATCGATCCAGGGGTTTGATTCCTATCACAATGCCTATTGATTGGAACTACGTAAAGACTTCAAAGTATTTTATGTGATCAAAATTACAAATCTCAACCTTTATCAATCCAAGTAAGAGTAGAACGAAGACTAGTCGAATTTGATCCCATATCCCAAACAGCTGAAAGGGAATGATAAGAATCAAGCTAAGCGACCTTTGACCTAAGCTCGAGTATAAGGACTTAAGAGCATGGCTAGGCACTTCCTTTCATCTTAACCTATGCTTAAGGAATATGAGCTACTCCTAACTGCCGACTTCTATTTGTCAATGATCGAGTATCAACCAAAGGACAACTTTATTAACAGCTTAGCCAGCTTGCTAACTACCTTAGCCACGCTTACTTCAACCTCCAAAGAGCACATTCGAGCTGGCACAACCCTATAAAGCTCGTAAACAAGCTTGGCATCAATAAAATTAGACCATAGCTTTTTGTTTACTTCTATAAGGCCTTTACTAGTGATTGTTAGCCATGTATCCTAACCATCTACATGAAGGAACCTATAAAAGAAGCTTCTATTCTACAATTGCTATTATACCCCTTCATCTATTTCTTGTATTTTACTTATTTTGGACAATGCCCTTTTCATCTTTTTCATGTTTAGTAGGTTACCCTAGGATTTTGAGTATAAAATGCCCCCCTTATAGGTAGTCACAATCATCTTCTTGACATTTTATTGAATATACAGTATCCCTTTTTGTAAAGCTTTAAGCTTACTCTATTTACTCTTATCCTACATCTTAAGCAAGTTTGGGTGGTGAGTAACCTCACTAAGCTATTCATGCATCATATTAAGTTAATTCATGAGTTTATGGAAGTTCCTTAGTGCGTTATATCCTTGGAATCATTTGTGGATTTTGCTTGTTCTCTTTCATATTTGTGAGTTCATCATGCTACATTTTAAGCTTTCTATGAGCTTAAACCCACCCTTGAAAACATTGCCCTTATTTGTCCTTAGTGCGGCATATCAAACTGGTGTCTTTAGACTCGTGCAAAGAAATATTATACAACTTTCGAGACCACCCCCTTCATCTGATACCCATTCAACTCACAATTTTAGCTAGCTTCATCTGATCGAAAGTAAGGTAGGGATGAGCGAAGGGAAATCAAAGCACGCAAGTTGGGTCAAGCAACTGTATGACAATTTTGAAGAGTTGTGGGGTCATGACAGTCTCCTTCACTTTCTTCTACAAATGCATGCTTGTATCACCTACTTCAGACCTTTCTTCTTCCAACCCACTAGCTCTTCCTCCAAGCTGGCCTTGGGCCTCTTCCATCTTCAAGAGCACCACCAATTCATACTTATTAACAATAGGCTCCTATACCCTTACGGTGGCAAAAGGCTTAGATATTGGAGCCACTATAATCTCAAGCTCTGTCACTACTAACTCTACAGAAGAGGTACTAAGTGAGAATCCTAAGTACAAAATTGGTGGCTCCATTAAATTGGTCTCCCCCATGTACTACTTTAGCTTAGTGGCCTTTGCCTTCAAATCAGTAACCTTCTTCTTGAGTTTCATCTTGGAATCTCACCACTTGAAGAGTTTTAGTCCATCAAGTTAGGGCAACGCCCCAGACCTTGCCAACTTACAATCTACAAAAAGAAATCAATGAAGTCACTAATAGCATAAGCAACTACAAATACTTATGAGCCCTTCCATGACTAGCACAAGCAAGGAAGAATCCCCATTCCTCAAATGATGACAAATAAAGGATAGCATTCTATGAGCCCACACCAGTATGACAAAGAAGTCAATTCACATTAAGGTCAGATCCATACCTCTCAGCCATTTCTTCACCATGGACTTCTCCATGCTTGGGAAGAGTTAGAAGATTGGCTTAGAGAAATACTTATGCAAGATCTCCTTGGCTTTAATTAATTGATTATGCCTGATAGCCATGAAGGCATTAATCTCCTACATAGCCTCAATGATAGGGATCACGAACCGATTATACGCTCCTAAGCCCAAGGGCTCTCTTAGGTGGTCCATCGAGCTGTCCAAGGTAAGTTAAGCGCCGAGGAGCAATGCTTGCTCCAGTTCAATCTACCAAGCCACTTTACTCTCCATGCCATCCAAGATGTTGCCGAGGTGATCAACCAGCATGTCAAGTCATACAATCCACTAAACCATAGTCCAAGCGCCAAATCTAAATGCAGTAATCTCCACTATGTCGAGGTTGAGCATAACTATTAAGAGCCAACCATTCGAGGCTAACCCCAATGTGAGCCATCCTTGAACCAACCACTATCTAGCCCCTTCTGACGTCAAACAAGCCTGAACCGAGGTCTACCCCTGTCCAGACCATAATACTGTCAAAACTACCATAAAAACACGTATGCACTATCCTTTACTGACATCCGTACTATCCTTTTTGACAAAAGATGTTCGCTTTCCTTCTTTTGCACGATTTCATATTTTCCTTGTAAATTATTCTCTTTTGTTTTTAGCAAATAATGACCATTCTTTTGTAATTTCCATAACTTAGGATTTATCTTAACGGGATGATATAAATACCATCATACTATAAAAGTTGAGATCATATCAGAATATAGACGAATATACTGAACTTTTTCACTCTTGAGCTAATCGTCTCTCTTACTCATTAGCTACTCTTATCTAGCTCATTCGAGCGTAGACTAGTGGTAAGTGACCCCTGGCAATACTCATGCTTCATATCAAGTACAACCTAGGCTTGTATAAGGCATTGGTGCGTCATATCCTCTATCGATGCATGGGAACCCTCTGCTCAACCTTTAACTATCATTTACTTTTCAAGGCATCTTACGGCTTGGACCTACCCCTTTAGTTACGTATCAGAGCTTGGCTATGTTCAAAGCTAAATTCTACTAATGTTCTTTTAATAGTTTGTCACTACTCTCATGTGATAGTGGTTCTATTGTTAGCTTTGAAGTTTAGTAGTGAGAAGTGTTTTGTACTCTATTTTCCCCTGTTTTTGATACACCAAAATAGAATGTGATTAGCTGTGTGTTTGTTGAGAAATTGTCATTGTGAAGTAAACATCAATGTCAGATTCAAGTGTGTAAGGAACCTTAGGAAACTAAGAAATTGGTACTTGACATGGTCAAGGATAGGAAGGAAGCTTCTCACCTCAGTCAGTAGGTGACCGCTTAGATAAGCTTACCAATTTGGTAGCTAGTTTGGTGACTATCATCCAAGAAGACAGACAACGAACTAAAAACAACGCCATGAGGGAACATGAATAGCAATGCTGAGGCAATGATCAATTTGGCTAAGATAACGTGTCAGGACCCTAAAGGGGGCCTAGTAGGATTACCTAAAATTTTCATAATATGTGTGCACCCATGATATGAAAACCGTCTTGCAAGTCAGAGATTGCAAGACTCTAAATAATAAATCACTAAGATTCATGATTTGCAAGTAATTAATTTATTATAACATGACATAATATATAATTATAAATAACTATGGATATCCGGTATCCCACAGTTCCTCAGAACCACAGAGAATCGGTATCCCCTACCAAATAATAAGACAGGATTACCAACATTATAAAACTGCAAGTAGAATTAAATTATATTAAATTCTAACATGTGAATATTTTCTCCAAAGAGTCTTTATGTACTACCTATAAAAAAAATCTCAACTAATCCTAACACTAATGTACATATCTTCATCTCGCACTCAACACTCGAGACATATCTCAATCCCATCGTATGTAAACCTGCAAAGAAAACTAAGGGGGAATGAGCATAAAGCAGCTCAGTGAGTTCATTCCTCACCACCACCGATCAGGCAAGTTTTCACACATTATTATCACACATGCAAGCAAGCTATCTACATACATAATGAATGCAAGTGTGATGAATGCAAACAACACATCCATAGGAGTCCGGAACTATGAAAGGTGTAGAATTACGTCGTCTACACTTCGATTATCCCCTGTACTTACCCGCACAGGGCACCTCAACTTACCCGCAGAGGCTACCTAGGGGCACCACCCCACTAGGCAAAACTCGACTATTACCCTAGCCGAGAAAAGAATTTCAATCCAAATAGGGGGAGTCCAAACTAGGACTATCCACCCTCCAAGGCCACTCGGGCACAAACATGCGAGTCCTCTCGCAACCAAAAAAATAACCAAGGCCTTTCAGGCACAATAAAGCGAGTCCTCTCGCTATCAATTGGAGAACCCATGCTAGCTTTGCCTTAACGTTAAAAATACTATTTATGGCTCCACAAGCCCTTACAGCGATCATGCAAAAATTTGTTTAAGGTTATAAAAGCTTTTGCCAAAATACTTTCCTTAAGACTTTTGCAAGGCTAGCACTCTCCATTCATATCTTTACCAAGTCATAGACATGCGACGAGTAGAATCGATTGTTTGGGTCAGACATTTATATTTATCAACTTAAAAAAAAGTGATCACACAGATGATGGCATACAAACAAAACAGTCATTCAAACATTCAAGCAATAGCAAACAACATAACATCATACAAATAACACGCACAAGCAAGTAGCAGGTCATTAGAATTCCCTCACCTGAATTATTGCTCATTCTCCAAGCCTTTAGGGTTTCCAAGACTCGATATCGAACGCCTAAATCAAAATGGTAAACCTTATAAGTGTTCTGAGAATTCAGACTCCTTAGTCAACTAAAAGTCTGTCGTCGTTTATCTAGTTTTCCTCCAATATAACCCGAGTATAGTATGTATAGGGCTACCATGCTCCATGAGATTAATAGTAGCTATTTTCTTATATTAGTAAGGTATGAGGCTTCCTTTATGTATTTTGTAATTTTTTTGTTCTAATTCCAATATTTGCGAACTTATAGTCGTTTTTCATCGTTTTCGGACGCACGTTCACACGGTAATGTCCGTTTTGGACGTTAAGACCCATGTTTTATGATATGGGCTAAATTTATTGAAATTTTACCTTATTAAAGTTTAATTACTCTTATTACTTAGGTTTATGCCTTAGTTTAGGATTTAATGATTGAATTAGCTATTTGATTCTTATACTTAGGAAATTTTACATTAGTGTTACAAATTCACATACTTGATTAAGTTTAATTCAATCTAAGAGGTGTATTAGGGTTTAAGGAATTTTCAACTTCTAAATACATGTATATACCTATGTTATGTGCTTATGTAATCTTATTATTTCTTCTTTTATAAACCTATGCTTACATCATCACTTATGTAATCAATTGATGATGTCATGGCTTATGTAATGTTTTGATGATGTCATGGCTTATGTTATCCATTTATTACATGTAATTATATATGTAATCATATATGTAATCAAGTACTTATACATATACATATGTTTTATACCTACCTACACTCATAACACACTAATATGTATACTTATGTACTTATACTTTATACATACATATACTTATACATCTACTTAGGTTTATACCGTATTTATACATGTATACATACTCATATACCTATACGGTCATATACGTATTTTTATACAAAAATTCGTATGCCTAATCTTTTCCTTAAGAAAAGCTTCCTAATTCCATGCTTTTGTGTTTTTATGTACATATTTAGTGTAGTTTAGGTATGTATGGTTAGATATAGTCTTAAGTTAGGTTATGTACATAATCAAAACTTATGTATAAAGGTATTTATACATGTATTCTTCTAGCATATCCTTTTATACATATACTTAAGGACATATGCACATGCATATCTTTCTTCTTCTTCATAATTCCTAGATTTCTACATTTAAAGATGGGAATTTTGTTCCCTCTTCTTCAAGACAACATTAAACACATAACTAATTATCTAATCTACCTAATTAACTAACTAATGAATAATATAAACCAACATAAAGTAAGTTAAGTACATACCTTTAGATGTGTTGAACTTAAGGAGGAAAAAGTGAAGAAATGAAGGTGAAAGGAGGAGATGAAGCTCACGGCAATGGAGGATTGTTTTTGTTTTGTTTCTTTTGTTTTGTGTTCATTATGGAAGAAGGAAAATGGTGGGGCCACAATGAAGAATAAGTGGACGGCAATTGAGAAGAAAGGAGAAGGGAAAAAAATCAAAATGAAAGAAAAGAAAAGCCATCATTAAGGAAGAGATATTTTCTTTATCTCTTAAGTCTTTTGTTGACTTTTTCAAAGTGTTGACTTGGTCAACATTTTGACCTTGGTCAATAAGTGTTGACTTGGTCAACTCTCCTTAAGCTTATATAGTTTTGTGTACATAATGTAAAGATTAAGGGAAATTAAGGGAAAAAATGAAGGAAATGAGAGGAAATGAGATATTTGATGAATTGATTAATAAAAGTAGATGATGAGATCTTACTTTAAGTATTTATAACCTATAAACATCATTTGGTAAACTACTTAGTGTAATTAAGATGAAAAATGTCATTTAGGGTATTAAGGTTTACTACATTTAACCTAATCTCCAACTATACCCTTAACTCTAAGTGAGACCATCCTAATCATATACTTAAGACATAAATGTAATCTATGAGTCATTATCTTAGTTTCTAAGGGATCATTTAAGCATTCTATATGTTTATGCATGATTAAGGGTTATCTTTAGTCGTTTACCGATGACATGGCAAAATGTGTATCATTTAGGGTTTTAGGGTAAATTATGGTGAATTAGTGCTTTGATATCCTTAAAGTTATGGTTTTAGGGTTCTTATTACTTTAAGGCACCATATCTAATGTTTTTACACATTTAGGGTTTCATATATTCTTACGCGATTAAATCTTCGATTGTCATCTTAGGGTTTTGATGAGGTTCGAGGTTTTAGGGTCTTCGTATGTAGTTAGGGATTCAATTGATGATTTAAGGTTCTTCGTATCCACTTTAGGTTTTGGATTGAGATTTTTTTATTGGTTTTTAATCTCACTGGCTCTTTTGAGTTCGAGAAATCATTTACAGTTTACACATTTGTTTCTATACTTAGAAAACTAAATTCGCGGGGTTTACATAACGCCCTAACTTGACCATCCCGAGCTAAAGGAATTGGTAGGGACACTAGACAAAGACTAACGCTTGAAGAGACTAAGGAAGAAGTAGAAGGAGGTGACGAGGCAGAGGAATACTACAAACCTGAGGAAAGGAATGTACGAGCCCTTAGAGTTAAGGGATTAAGGATACGTATTCCAAGTTTCTTTAGAATTGGTGATGGCAAAGACTACCTAGATTGGGTAGATCAGATTAAAAAGCAATGTGAATGCCACGAAGTGCCTGAAAATGCAAAGGTTAGGCTAGTTATGCTAGAGTTCACCAGCTATGCTAGCTTATGGTGGAAGAACTTGCAAACTACTAGAAGAAGGTAAAGAGAACGAGAGATTAGGAGTTAGGATGACGTGAAGAGAGTCATGCAGAGAAGGTTCGTACTAAGCTATTGTCTACAGGATGCCTTCAAGAGACTACAAGAACTGAGACAAGGAGGATCAAATGTAAATGCTTACATTATGGAGTTCCAAATGCTAATGATCTAATACAAAGTCGTAAAGCCAGAAAACCGAACTATATCTCGATTCATTAGCAGATTAAAGTATAAGATTAGGGATATCCTAGAAACCTTGCACGTTAGAACACTCGATGAGGTAATCTAAGCTGCCCAAAGGATAGAAAGGCACCGAACAGGAAGATTCTGACCACCCGTCAACCATCTTAGCAATAGCTAACCCATTCTAAGTAGACCTGTACGAATGGAACCGAGCAAGGTCATCGAGACCTGACCTGCTTAAACTACCCAAGTAAAGGAGAAGGAACCCTCGAGGAAGTTTAAGAAGGGCCAAATTTTAAGGAAGAAGACGAATGACATCAAGTGTTTCAAATGCCAAGGATTTAGAAACATCGCCACTCAATGTTTGAACAGGTAAATAATGGTGATCAGAGACGAAACGTTGACCATAGAGGTCAACAATACAGATGAAGAAGTAGAGGAGCTGAAAGAAGACGAACAAGTTGAGCTATCTAATTAGGAAGTCATCTACAATGAAGAAGGCAACTTCATGCCGACCATTCTAGTATTAAGGAGGACAATGAGTGTCAGACCTATACCTGAAGATGAACAAAGAGAAAATCTCTTCCATATAGGGTGCGAGGTGAATGAATCACTATGCATACTGATTGTTGGTAGTGAAAGCTACACCAATGTGCTAATTGTTGATAGTGGAAGCTACACCAATGTAGCCTCTGCATTTATGGTCCAGCAGCTAAAATTGCTGGCCATGCCCCACCCGAAACCTTATAAGCTTCATTAGTTCAATGATAAGAAAGCCCTATAAGTGAATAAATAGGTATCTGTGCTGATTTATATAAGCAGGTATCAAGATGAAGTGCTTTGTGATGCGCTACTCATGAGTGCGTCTTACCTTCTACTTGGACGACCATGGATGTTTAACTAAGCAATTATATATGACAGCAAGAGAAACACATGTTCTATAGAGCATAAAGGGAAAAGGTTGAAATTAGGTCCCATGACTATCGAGCAGGTAAAAATCATGTAGTCCCAACTTAGCCAAACCTTGAAGAAGGAAGCTTTGGTACTGACCCGAGCAGAATTGAAAAGAGAAATAGAGCTAGAGGGACCGATTTATCTGCTTGTTAAGAGGCTTCTAGAGATGAGACCCGAAGAGGAAGAGCTAATGACCGAGGTAAAAACCTTATTGGAGGATTTTGCCAACCTATTTCCAGAAGAGCTACTAAAAGGTCTACCCCCAATCCGAGGTGTTGATCATGCAATCAACCTATAGCTAAGGGCTGCCCTATCGAATAAGCTTACCTATAAGCTAAACCCTAAAAAGGCTGTCGAGCTGTAGAGGCAAGTAGACGACCTCTTGAAGAAAGGGTATGTGCACAAGTCCTTGAGCCCCTGTGCTATGCCGACCCTGTTAGTACCGAAGAAGGATGATTCTTGGAAGATATGTGTAGATAGCCAAGCCATTAATCAAATCATCATCAAGTACAAGTATCCCATACTAAGCTTAATGATATGCTAGACAAGTTAAGCGGAGCAAGAGTGCTCTCCAAGATCGATCTCAAATCTAGATACCATCAGATTTGAATGTGTAAAGGAGATAAGTGGAAAACCATATTCAAGACACGACATAGTTTATATAAGAGGCTTGTAACTCTATTTGGGTTATCCAATGCACCAAGCACATTCATGCGACTTATGAATCATGTGCTCCGAGAGTTATTGGGAAGGTTTGTCGTAGTTTATTTTGATGACATTCTAGTATATAGTCCCAACCTAGAGATGTACCGAGGGCATCTCCGAGAAGTGCTTGCAAAACTCTAAGCTGAACAGCTCTACGCCAATTTGAAGAAGTGTGATTTTTGCCAATCTGAGGTGATCTTGGGATTTGTTGTGAGTGGAGGTAGCATCTAAGTTGATGAAGAGAAGATAAGAGAAATTATAGAATGGCTCGAGCTGACCTGTTCTACCAACGTGAGAAGTTTCCATAGCTTGGTATCATTCTATCATCGATTCATAAAGAATTTCAGTACAATTGTGGTGCCACTCATGGAACTCTTAGAAAAGAATGTTGAATTCAAATGGGGTGGGAAAGAGAAGAGGAGTTTGAAGACATGAAGGAGAAGCTAACTACAGCCCTCGTCTTAGCTCTATCGAGCTTTGACAAAGTATTTGAGGTAAAGTATAAGGCATCCGAACTAAGCATAAGTGCTGTGTTGATGCAAGAAAGCTAACCTATTGCTTACTTCAATGAGAAACTTCGAAGAGCCACACTCAAGTATTCCATCTATGATAAGGAGTTCTACTCCTTAATTTGAACCCTAACAGTATGGCAACACTACCTGCTGCCCAAGGAATTCATGATCTACATCGATCATGAATCCTTAAGATATTTAAAAAGCCAATCGAAGTTGTCTCAAAGACAGGCCAAGTAGGTTGAGTTCATGGAGGGTTTCTCTTACATCGTAAAATACAAGAACAAAAAGAATAATGTAGTGGCTGATGCCTTATCGAGACGACAAATCCTCCTAACCAAATTGCAAACGAGGTTACTTGGTTTTTCAACCATCAAGAATTTATATACCGAAGACCCATACTTTGGTCTTATCTACACCCATTGTCAAGAAGGATAGACATTGGATGACTATCACAAGGAGGATGGACACTTATTCAAGAAGAGGAAGCTATGTATCCCAACTTGTTCCACGCAAGAAACGCGAGAACTACTAGTGCGCGAGGTGCATAGAGGCGGATTGAAAGGACACTTTGGCCAGCGTTGAACTTATGAGGTATTATCTTCTAGACTCTTTTGGCCAAGAATGAAGAGAGATGTCCAATCTATGCTAAAATACACCTAAGGTAATACACTAGTTTAGCAACCTAATTTAATTGTGGTTCCACCTGTTCATTAATATTAAAATTATAAGTTTAAATCTTCATATAGCTATTTTATAAAAAAAAATGCTAGCAAAAAAAAGTAGATATATGACAGTATGTGACCTATCGAAAAGTGTGTCACCTACCGAAAAGCAAAGAGTCAAGCCTAGCAAAGACACTACTAACCCTTACCAATCCCGACCAAACCATGGTCCGAGCTAAGTATAGGCTTCATGTTAAGATTACCAAGGATGTCCCGAAAGAAGGACTCCATTATGGTGGTTGTGAATCAATTTAGCAAGATGACACATTTCATGCCCTATTCTAAGACTAACGATACTTCAACTATCTCTTTTCTTTTCTTGCAAGAGGTAATTAAGCTTCATGGCATGCCCAGAATCATAGTTTCGAATTAAGACCCCAAGTTCATGAGCCACTTTTAGAAGACACTTTAGAGGCGACTAGGAACTAAGTTATTGTACAGCACATCCTACCATCTACAGACTGATGGGTAGACCAAAGTTGTCAACCGAATTGTAGGAAATTTGTTACAAGTTACTATCGAATGAAACATGGTCAATTCGGATATGTGTCTACTAATCATCAAATTCGCCTACAATCGGACCACCCATAGCATCACAAGCATGTCTCCATTCGAAGTCGCCTACCGGTTCAACCTCGAGCTCCCATTAAACCAAGCACCCTAATTGAGAACTAATTGTGATGACTAACCAACCATCGAAAAAGTTGAAGCCATCAAAACGACACACCAGAAGGTTATAGAGCAACTAGGTCGAGCTGCTATTAAGCTTGAGAAGCAAAGCCAAGGATGGAAGAAGAGAGAATTTTGACCAAGCGATTTGTTCTGGATACAACTTAGTAAGGAATGATTCCTAAACTTGAGGAAGAGTAAGTTATCTCCCAAAGCCAACGAACGTTTTAGAGTGCTTGAAAAGATCGATCCTCACACCTATAAAATCAAAGTACTTTAAAGATATGGAGTCTCAAACTCTTTCAACATTGTCGACCTCCAACCTTACACTCCCGAAGACGAGTAAACTAGACTCGAACCAGATTTGATCTCAAATCTCAAATCTCAAACAACCTAGAGGGGATGATAGAAATCAAGGATAGATTACACGCTTCTAAGCTTAAAGGCTCTCTCAAGTGGTCCGCCGAGCTGTCCAAGGTAAGTTAAGCACTAAGGAGCAGTGCTTGCCCTAGTCCAATCTATCGAGCTACTTTGCTCTCCATACCATCCAAGATGTTACCGAGGTGATTAACTAGCATGCCAAACCAAACCCTCCCCTAAACCATAGTCCAATCGCCAAATCTGAATGCAGCAATCTCCACTATACCAAGGCTAAGTAGAAATATCAAGAGCCGACCATCTAAAGTCAACCCCAATGTGAGCAATCCCTGAACCAACATTTGTCCAACCCCTTTTGATGCCGAATAGGCCTGAACTAAGGTCCACCCTTGCTTAGACCATAATACTGTCAGAACCACCATAAAAATGCATGCACACTATCCTTTATTGACATCCATACTGTCCTTTTTGACAAAGGATGTTCGCATTTATTCTTTTGCAAGATTTCATATTTTCCTTGTAAATTATTCTCTTTTGTTTTTAGCAAATAAGGACCATTCTTTTGTAATTTCTATAACTTAGGATTTTTCCTAATAGGATGATATAAATACCGTTATACGGTAAAAGTTGAGATCATATCAAAATATAGACGAATATACTGAACTTTTTCACTCTCAAGCTAAGTGTCCCTCTTATTCTTGAGCTACTCTTATCTAGCCTATTCAAGCACGGACTAATGGCAAATGAGCCTCGACCATACTTATGCATCATATCAAGTGCGACTTAGGCTCGTATGAGGCATTGGTGCGTCATATCCTTTGTTAGTGTACGGGAACCCCTTGCTCAACCTTCGACTATCATTTACTTTTTAAGCCATCTTGTGGCTTGGACCTACCCCTTTGGTTATGCATATTATCGGGTTCATGTGTTTATCCATGAGTCCGTATCACTCAAAGTCTCTTGGACCAAGCTTCTTTGGTATGTCAATTCAAACACATTTAGTCCAACGAGTCCAGAAATTTGCTTATTTAAGTAGCTCTACCACAAGGAAGTTGTCCTACCAATGCTTCACAAAAATGTCCAAGCCCTCAAACAACTCCTTTCATGAGAAGTTTTGGATGTATGACCATCCGCCCAAACCCTTCCATAAATATAAATACTTAAACAACTAGGGTGTGGCCTACACCACCGAATACTCATAAAGGCTTAGAGTGCTCTCAAGATCCTCCACCCATTGGGAAGAATTGGGATAAGGCAGTACTGGTAGTGATCAAAAAGCTCCCTTTTAAACTCAGTGAAAAGGAGGCACATCCCAAACTCTAGAAATTTCTCGTAGATTGCAAAGTGCCTCCCTAACAACAAGGCAACTCTCTCCTTTGGCCTTAGCAACCACTTCCCCATGCCAAGCCAATCCTAATTACTTAAAACATATATTACAACCGACAACTTGCTTTTGGTCACTCAACCACTCGTTTCGTTATCATTCCTAAGTCTATTAAATAAATCAATAGCCTTTGGTATCCTTCCATTAGGGTACACATCACACGAGATGGCACTGATAAGCATCGCCTTGTTTAACTCTACCACCTCTCTTAAAAATTCCTCCTCCATATGTGCTAACGTGAACGAAACTTCTTTAGCCATCATCGCAAGGGGAGTAGTACTCCTAATCTCTTTAGAATCATAAGGCATTAGTTGGTATTTTGATGAGTGAGATTCAAAATGTGACTCACCAAAGTTCGATGCCATTTATAGTTCTGGTTGAAGAAAGTTCATAATGTGACCAACAACGATTGGAAAGAAGAAAGAGTATTTATATTTATAGTAGAAAGATAGAGTTTTCAAGTCACATAAAGTGTTTATTTGGCTAACCTAAGGGGTATCTATAGACCTCAAGCATAGAGTAATGCACTGGCAGTTATCAGGATCCAAACAAGTGTGATTCTCTCAATACGCTGCGATGAGGACACATAGTAACGGTTTTGATTGGACAGTTGAGATCAAAGCAACAATATAACTACACAAACATGACATCTGCCATATTACATTAACTGTGCTTTGGGAATGCATGCTAAAACTAAAATTCAAAATGGTTTACTTCCTCAAGAAGTTTGTCCAAAGCTCCCTTTAGGTTCCCTATCTATCACAACACCTAGTTAGTAAAGCGGCCTAGAAAACCATTATGCCTAGTAGATGGATTGAATCAATCTAACCTTGTCTACATAACCTCGGTTATAATAGAAGAGACTATACGATACCACTTGAAACTACCTCTTCGGCTCAATGCTCTCCTTTACTAGAGGAGGTCAATCCTTTTGCTCTTTAGCTCAGTACCTGCCCCTTTGAGTTCTTAACTCAATCAACACAGGGCCAACTTAGATCACCCTACAAGGTGTCTTTCCCAAGTCAAACTCTAGACACATCACATCGGTTTCTTCCCTACAGACATCATTACTTCTACCTAACACATCAAATCGGCTAGCTTACATAACGGATGCTTTAGATAGAATTCAGCTATGTGCTTAAGGAACCCATCCACCCATTCTCTCTCCTTGCTACCTCATTGGAAATGAGATTACACCAGCCAAAGGGGAAAGGAAGAGAAGTGTTGATAAGATATTTTGGACATAAGTCCCTTAGGCTCACACTGACCTATCTAAACCTTGTGTCAACCAAATTGGGCCCATAACCAAGCCTAATTTGCTAGCACCTAACCCCGGTCACCTTATTAGTCAACCTCTGCATAAGCTCTCTAAATAGTTTGCCCAACCTCAAAGCCTTATAACAGCTATTAGACAAGGGGCTAAGGCTCAGAGACACAATCAACTGCCATGACCCTACAAATCTGGAGCATGCTAGACTCCACACTCCTATTATCTAGATCATGCAAATATGCTAAGATGCTATTCGTGTTCCCTAATTCTTGGCGACCCTCCTTTATAAATACTAGAAAGCATCTCAATGGTAATTCACTTAGACTCTTTGTGCACTCATATTACCTTTAAGCCCTTTACATCCTTGTACTCTCTCATACACAATTTACTAACTTAAACATCAGAGTGACTATGCCAAACAATATCCCAACATCCCTCATAGTGTTTTCTTTTACAAGCTCACTAATCAAGCACAAAGCCCAAATCTAGTCTACTCTATCGGTCGAATCCTATGACAATAGGTAATTTTTCAAAACATATATTCCTTTATTTTTAAGTTTTTAGATGTTATTGATACTTGCACGTTACCCATTGATCCATGTGGCATGTTAGCACCACTGAACTTTTTTCTTTTTTTTTTTTCCCCTAGCAATATGATGCAAAAAGGTATGACTATAGGGCTAGAGTTGCCTTCTTTAATATTAGATAATTGTCAATAGCAAACATCTCATTGTCACTTTACTTATACTTAATCTTATATCGATAAAAAAAAATTTCTAATAAGTTGACTTGCAACACTTTCTAATAATATTTACGAAAAAATTTTAAATTTTGTCTTTTATAATAGATTATGAGTATTTAGTGTAATTTAAAAAAAAAAAGCCAAAAGAACGAACTTTTTACCTTTTGTTGGGGCATGTATATATTAATTAAAATACCTAATAGCTTATGAAAAAATGAAATTAATACATAAAATTTATATAAGTTATGTTAAGGTAAAAATATATAAAAAAAAATTTTTGAGTCAAAATTATAAGTGAAATGAAAAATACAAAATAATATAGAGATATGTATTCTTTAATTGTGTGGTGACTTTCTAAGATTCTTTCACTAGCCATGCTACAATATATATACATATATATATATATATATACTCGTTTTTCGTATAAGCAATTATACAATTAGTCGTCTAATAATACACATTCATTTTCATAATATGGCTTGTGAAGAAAAATTTTAAGACATAAGCAATAAGACTTTATTAATTAATAATAATTTAGGTGATAACATCCATACACTTATATCATTAACATGTAATTGTATAGTGTAATTATTAATAAATAATTCATGTTTCATGTTTATTTAACTATTGTTTACATATATTAAATTAATTTTATCAATTTAAAGAAAAAATAACTAAAAAAGATAGAAATCATTTATTAGGATATAAATAATAAATGTAACTTGTAAAAAAAAAAAAAAAAAAAAAGGTAACACTTTTAGTGAAAATTCAAATTCATGACCTTTGGCATATAAAGGCAAATACTTAAACACTTAAATCATGTTTAATACCATGATACAATTCTACTCTTTAAAATATAATACTTGTATTTTTCTTTCTAAGTAAATTTTAGAATTAACTTTTTCCCAAAGTTATCAAGTCTTAGTCCCTTTGAAGCCCCCCTCAACCTGTCCATGCATTGGTCTTAGTAACTTGTACATGAGTTTGCATGTTGTAATTATATAAATGTAATGTTGTCAAGCTTAAACGAAAGGTCAATGTCGGAATGAAAAGTGGTCAAAGGTTGAGAAGATCGAACCGTGTTCAAATTCATGTTAATAAAAATATTAAAATATAATTTATATTTTATTTATAAAGTAATAATATTAGAGATTTGAAATTTTAGAGCTTTTTAATTTTTATTTTTATTTTTCTTAGATTTATGTTTATGTTTTTAATAAATTTTTGCATTCTCAAGGGAAAAAAAAAAAAAACAGGAAGAAGAACAAGAAGAAGAAGAACTAGTGCACCTTTACTTAAGGGAATGGATAAGAGTTAAAAATGTAAAATGCACTTGCATAAGTCATAAGTACAAGTTGCAAAGAAAATAAGTGTATTCAATATGTAAGATAAGCTACTTATGGCTATGTATAAGTTAGGTATTCATGCCTAGCCACTTAGGGAAACTATAAGAACAAAAATTACAAAAAGGGGTAAATTGCCAAAAAGGAAAATACTTAGCTCAACATCTCATGGAAATTATTAAATCTATTAAGAAACAAAATGGAATATTCTACAAAATAGTATAATAAGGTATAAGGTACAGAAAAGTAGCAAGACACGTGTCACTAGGCACTTTAATGCAAATTTTTGGTAGTGTAAAATGAATTCTATATGTTTTGGAAACAAGCTAGTAATTGTCCAAACAGGTCGATTTATGCATAGACAGCTTATAAACAAGATTACAATCTATTGGTTGGATTAATTGAGCCATTGGACAACTGGGTTGAGTAAAGGCTTTGGCTAGTAGTATAGTGAACGATTAATTATAGCTTAGAATGCAAAATAGATTGAGCAAATGCAAGATGGATGACCCTTCTAGACTTAATTGTGGGTAATGATCTCACATATCATGTTTTCAAGCACCCTTGCTTGGGTATGTGTGATGGGGCCTCAGGGTTAACCCCAATTAACCAATCTTTGAGAGAATTCAAACCCACGTGACCCTTCGTATATGGTGCCACCAAGCATTTATAAAGAAAAGATAAGTACAAGGCAATCATTCTTACTGTTGCTAAGAAGTCTCACCAACTCCAAGCCTCCAAAATATATGGCCACATGTTAGTAGTTGATGGGGGCTTAGAGGCTAAGCATGTAATGTTAATCTCGCAAATTTAGCCTTTTGAATATATAATCAAACTTGTATACTGTAGATGATTTTTCTAAATTAACAGAGCCACTACGTTTAAAATCAATTAAAATTTTAAATGTAAAACTTAAAACGAATATAAAAAAACCTAACTTATTAATTGAAACTTTAATCGCATATGAAAACCTTAAGCCCTAAATATATATAACTGTAAGAGATTGACCTCGAACCTGATAAAAACCTTAATTGCATATGAAAACCCTAAATTTTATCCGTATATATATATGAGAAATCGAACCCAAACCTAATCAAAACTCTAAAACCAAAACTTTAAGCTTATACATACACCAAATTGCTACGAAAGTGATAAAACTCTAATTGAGTATAAATATTTAACGATATGCTAAATCGTATAGAATTACTAACCAACCCTTAAAGATAACTCTTAAATACATATGAATGTGCATGTACTAAATTAATTTATAAAAAAATTATAATATTATTTTATAAGTAATATTAATCTAATAATTATACAAATAAGCTAGTATTATATAAGTTTAAGTATTTAGTTAACATTTAAACCATATATATAAATGTTAGTATTTTAAATTGTACATTTTCATGATAGTTATATTAAGTATGTTGTTAGATATCATCTACAGGGTATAAATACTTAAAGAAAGGTTCTAATAATTGTTTTACTAATTATTTCATTTAACTCCTTATTTTCCTTCTTTTTCTTTAATTTCCTTCTAATTAATTTTATTTCCAATAATATATACATTAATTACATGTAATTTTATGAAAGTTAACTTCGTCAATATGTTGACCAAGTCAAAGTTTTAACTAAAGTCAACATATGTCCCTTTCAAGCTAAAACTTTCTTCTCTTTTCTATTGATTTCTTTTCCTTTTACACATGATTTTTTTTTTTTCCTTTTCTTCTCCCCCTTTACTGTCCACTTACCCCTCTTCTAGAATCCCCTTCACTTTTCATTTTCACACATTTAAACATCACAAAAATCCACTTGCATCTTTTTTTCCCAACCGTAACTTTCCTTCTCCTCTTATCCTTCTAGTTTCTTTTTTTCTTTTTTCCTTATTTCTTTAACTATCAACTTCCAAACTACTACATCATATCCTTAAACTCCTCTTCCATATTTACAAAGATAAAGAGGTATATTTTCATTACATCTTTTAGTTTAACACTTGATTAGTTGTTTATATTATATTAACATTAAATTCTTTATGTAATATGTGCATACATGTTAGTACATATAGGAATCCTTATATACATACATGTAAGTGTAGAAATCCATGTGTACATATAGCACATGAATACATATGAAGTATGTACACAAAAATCTTAATAGGATACATAGTATAAATATACATATACATAGATAAGACTATGAAAACACATGTACATATGTTTAAATATCACAACACATGAATACTCTTTTATGTGCATAACCAAGTATAATAAGAATATTAAGTATATATACATATAAGTATACCAACTGAACCATAATAGTGTATATACATGAATCATATGAAAAGTTCTTAAAATTATACTATGGAAATACAAAAATACGTACAAATATACATATACAACCATATGTATACATAGGTATATGTACAAGTACATATACTAGTAAGTTAGAAGTATATATATATATATATACATAACCATACACATAAGATATATAAGCATATGGGTATAATATAAGTACATACATATTTTAACATAACTATTTAATATTAAGTAATAAAATAATTATACATAATATACATATATACATGTATGGGCCGAAACCCATAAAGGAGTAAATTAAGCCCATAATGCAATTACCGATTTATTTTAATAGTATATAAATATATATAACAGTAAAATAAAATTTAGGAAATGTAGAAATTATAGAAATATAATGAATTGTCACATGGACTAGTAAACTTATACCACATCAACAACATATTCAACTAATCTAATAAACTACAATTATACTAATAATAATATATAATAATAAAAGTTCAAATTTTCAAGAATATAACAATTTAAAAGTTAATTAGATCCTACATTAACAAAAAAGAAACAAAAAACTAATAAATAAAACGATTTAAGTCAAAATACTAAATTTATAATGATTTAAATTCATATCGTAAAATACAAATCTTAATATCCAAAACGGACCTTGTTACATAAACATACGTTCGAAAGCAATAAAAATCAACTATAAGTTTATAAATATTGGAGTTACAATGAAAAAGTTATATGCGATTTAGGATTTAGAGAAAGCCTGAGTTCGTATAATATTACTAATTTAAATATTATCACTTATACAATTAAATTGGATATTATTACATATACGATAAAATAATATTTCCTAGATATCTCAGTAAATAAGTTAACTAATGTAAAATAACACAAAAAAAAAATTTAAATCAAATTTTATCACTAAAGAAGCACATTTGAATTTAATAAGAACCTACTATAAGAATGTAAAGATATAAGATAAAATGAAAACATTTACAAATGATATAATACTTAAGTAGAATGGAAATCATAAGATAGATAGTAAACTAGTTAGGCTATCTAGTATTACGTCTAGATACTTATAAGGTTTATTTCATTTCTATTTATTAGAAAATATCGATCAAAAAGGTAAATTGCCTGATGATTGTTAAGAGTCATATTGACTTTGGCTAAGTAAGTATTCTCAATGACTCTATACTTATTTTGTATTTGTAGTCAACGTACTTAAATTAAATATTAATAACTTAATACATGAGAGTTTAGGATATGCATGTACTTGATATTGGTTGATTACTGTACAAAATATTGTTAAACACGATAATTGTAGATTTGGTTATATGATTGATTGTTACATAATTTAGATGGTTTATTGATATTAATTGATCACTCAATAATTTAACTTAATATATTTAGCTTATCTTAAATTAAAAGGATTGTGTATCAACCATGCATTGTATTACTTATTTCAGCAGTCACTTCATGTGAAGGTAAAGAGAAGCCTTACAGGAGTTATTTTTATATATTGAATTAAATTGTTTAGTACAGTACATACGTATAATATGACTTTATCCTAACTTACGAGCTTACTAGTCATTGGAAATGCCAACCGTATAGTTAAGAGTCGAGTCTAGAGACTTTTGCTATAAGGTGTGACTGTGGACTGCAAGGATTACCTTACTGCTAGACTTGAGATTTTGTGTACTACTAAATTTCTTAAAAATGAAAATGTATTTCGTGAAATACGAAATTTAAATTTATGATTAAAAACCCAAGTACCAGAGCTCGATTGTGATTGGTATCAATATATCTCTAACCCTTACCTTAGAAGGCGTTAAAATTTGATGTTATATATAGTACCTGTCAATTACATATATTGTTTCGTATACTATGTGTACACGTATTTATATGGTTGTAATAATTTGTTTGATAACCTATTTGCTAATATAGTACGAAGGATAGCTAACTAAGCTCTTATAGTTTACTTCCCACTAGTTTTTATTTTGCAGGTTGATAAATAATCATACATAGGTTAAGAGCTGAGCATTGAGTGTATGTATTGAGATGTTTTAGAGATTAGAATTAGAGAGAAATTGTTTAGTTCATTGGAAACTTTAAATGTAAATACCACTTATATATTTAAGTTTTGTAACTTCAACAAGTTTGAATTTTAAATTTATATTACTTGATCTTATCATTTGATAAAAGATACCGATTCTTTGCGATTTTAAAGAATTATGAAATAATGGATATCTATAGTTGTTTATACTTTATAATATATTAATTAATTAACAATTCAGAAATCCTAGAGATAAATTATTTAATATTTTGTAATCTCTGACTTACAAAATGATTTTCATATTATAGATGCACACTTGATATGAAAATTGTAAGTAATTCTACTAAACCCCTTATAGAGTCCTAACATATAAATACTTGGCTTCTCTCCTTCACAAGTAAGTCTTAAACTTTTATTCATTTATTGCCCTCACCAACTCCTTGAACTTTTATGGTTGAAATACTTATTCCCTTACAAACCTTATTGATTTGAGCATTGACATAGCTCTATCAAACAACCCCTCGATTGCTTTGCTTACCCTTGTCCATTTTGCAAGTTGACCTAAGAAGATCAAGGTCATCTCAATCAAGCCCATCAAAGTCTATCAACTAGAACTTTGGGACAATTATGAGAATCCAATATGCTACAAGTAGTTCTTATTCAAATGAATCGCGACAATCAATTTAGTGTTTTGATGGATAAAATGCAATGTAAAAGAAGCTTATCATAAGCCAGGCTTTTAACTTAATAGAGAAAAATACTTGTTAATGGAAATTAGACATAATGTCTACTACATAGGACAAAAGAAACTTAAATACTCGATAATCCTTAATGGCATTATTGCAATAAAAGACAGATAAAAATAAGAATAAAAATAAAAGAAACGATAAAACGTTTTCGGTCGATTTATATATTGCCGATCCATCAGTGGGTGCGCTACCATGCAGCCAGTAGTGAGGATAACATTAGCGTCCAAATGGTGCGAAACCGGGGTTACCGAACGCTAGGCATAGGTCTACTTCCAAGTTTTTCGTTCTTCTTTCTATTAATATAATGGCGACAGGACGGGACCCTTGCTTAGCGACTAGCCAGTATTCAGTAACTTCAGCCTACTTGTTAGCTACTAATTCCTCCGTTCTTGGTCTACCTGCAGACTTCTAGCTCGAATCTTTGACACTTTGATTGCTTCCCTAGTCTGAATCTTGCTTGTTAGCATCCCGATTCCTACTAGGTAACTACCTATTATAGCAATTTTTTTACCTTTGTTGTAGCATCAATTTACACGTTAGAGACATTATCCTAAAATGCACTTTGTTGCTATAGTATGTACATCCCTTTCAAGACGTTAGAATGAAATGAAGGTTAAAAATGTTGGTTGCAGCAGTAAAATAAATTTTCTTGATAGTTTTTATACCGTAAATTTTAAAATGTAACCCCAATGTACAGATTATTCTTACAATAACAAAACTGTTGCTATAGTAATATTTACTGTAAAACGATTGCTCCTATAAATTGACAACTATAGAAATTTTTTATGATTGTCATAAATTTATAGTCCTTATTACTCGTTTTTCTTACAGCGAATGTCGCAACAAGTGTAACCATGGGTACAGGGAAATTACTGAGTTGGTCATTTAGAGACATGTGTCTATCAATGTTTTATAACTGCAAATAGAGAATTACATATGTAGTGATACGTGTACAATTCTTACTTTTTTTTTTCTTTTTTTTTCCAACCATCCATATCATATTTAATTAGAAAACAGTAATTTCCTTCTTCTTCTTTTTTTTTCTTCATCCTGTAATTTACTCTCTTCTGCATACCAAAGGGCCGTTGGAGAAGGAAAAAAAAAAAGAAAATAAAAGAAAAAAGAGAGATATCCAAGAGATATAAAGAAATTTATTTATATTAAATCGCTTGCAGATAACTTTATATGATATCATGGTACGATATTATAATATATATATATATATATATATTTTTGGAAACAAATATATAAATTTTGATATATATTTCCGTTATCAGAATATAAAATGGTTCGTACGCAACTTAACGCAAGAAAAGATACAAATATAGTTTATCAATAGTTACAAGCGTTGGCTGTTAGTAATCAATAAGCTCAGGAAGAAACAATACTCATGCATGCGCTTCCAAAAACATACCACTTTCGTGCGTATCCACTAGGTATCACTGCAATCACCCTAACCTATAAAAGACTTTCAAAACATGGGTAATCATGAGCCACAACTTAATCATTTGGAAAGATAATCTCTCTTAGCTTTTAGATATGTTATATATCTAAAGTATTTTAAATAAAGTTACAAATTCAATTATTAAAATTATCTCGATTTTTAAATTATTAAATAATATTATCATTTTTTCCTTTATAATATCGAACATTGATTATACATATATATATCTTAAATAGATAACTTTAGAAAAATAACTTTAAAAATCCAAATCACATGCATACATGTGTTGTCCCATTTAGTTGGTGGATACATTATTTTATTGCCTATGTTCTTCCAACATTGTATGATTCCAACATATGTCAAACATCAAATATCGTGATCCAAAAGGACAGCCTTACGAGGTTCATTGCATCCTTGAGAATGAATGTATTATTCAATTATGGCGACTACAAGCCTAATTTTTCAGATAAAAACTAAAAGGTGATAAGAATGAAATATACTAAAGTTAGAACAAATGAGTCGATGAGGTGAAGGGTTGGTTTTTTTCCTTTTTTTTTTTTTTTTTTTTTTTTTTTGCCAAATGGTGATGAGGTGAGTTTGAGTACCGAAAGTATGCAAATGAACGACGTAATAATATCCTAGATAAAGGATAAATTAAAGGACATGATAAAGGAAACCCGTTATGAACATCATATGCGAATATCTACTTAATTCAAATGATTGTAATTAAATCTCTCTCAACTGGTCGGTGGAACAGATTTAGCCCACCTACGAAACAATAATTGAAAAAAATGCATAAGCAAACATCGATTTTTCGTTGAACTGAGGCTGCTTTATTGTAAGGGACCACGTCGTAAAGAGCTTTTCAACGATTAATTTCATGTATCCATTGAGGGGAAAAAAAAGGTCTGTTTATCTTATTTACTCTTGATATATGTAAACCTTATGTTGTCAGTTTTTAAGTGGGGATACTCATTTTTAAACTGAGATGTCCTTGCATATATAATGGAAGGTGAGCCGTATACATCATATGATGCATCCACGGGAAATTAAGAAGTTGATCAGCGCGAGACCGTAGGGAAAGTTCAGCTATGCCACAGTCGACCGCATCAACCAACCTGTTACAGAAAGAACCGGCCTTTGGCTGGTTTTATGGGATTAGCTAGTCTTTTTCGCCATTATATTTTATTTTGTTTTGTGTAGTTGGTTTTCATCATGTTATTTAACTTTTGTTAACTTCCTTTCTATCATTTATTAGGAAATAAGATTCATTGGATATTATACATTATGTATATATAAATATCAATAAAATTTTATATGTTTAGCATTGAGTTAGTAATTTTTAAGACAATTATAACCCATATTTTGCACACACTACATATGCCAAAATTTTATTTATATTTATGTAATGATTTGATCAAAAACCGGTTTAGTTTCAATATTCATGTGTAATATTAGATACCAATTCAGTCAATATCTATTTTATTTTAGATATTGCTGAGCATCCTTGCCCATATGAATTAGTTTGTGATAATTGATATATGTGGACTTGATGAATTTAATTGCTAAAAGCCAAAAGTAGCTGCTACAATTAAATGAAATTTCCAACACCTAAAGTGATTACAATGAAGGACCAATTGATTGAAATATTAATTAATGTTAAATATGCTATTGGTTTATATTGTGCTTGTATATGCTAAGCCATTAACCATTTTATGATATAAACCAACAAAGAACTAGGTAAAAATGCTTTTTCTTTTCTACTTTTAGAAAAGTTAATTAATTGATGAATCCTTTTTAATTTCTGAAACCTTTAATTGAATTAAAGCTTGTATTTCTACGTTTACCCTTAATCAGCATTATCCATTTATGGAAGTGAATGCGCTCTATGATGCAACAAGTTGGGATTGTCTTCTTTGAGCCCGAAAATAAGGAATGATCTCTCTATTCCACTAGGTAATATTCCAAAACTTCTCTCTAAAATGTTCCCACGCCTTTCCTTTTTCTTTTTTCTTTTTTTTTTTTTGTAATTATCTTTTCCACAACCAACTAAATTTTCTTATTTATAAAAAAGTTAATTAATTGACAAATTCTTTCAAATTACAATATCCATAATCAAATTAAAGCTCATATCTCTACGTTTTACCCTTAATAGGTATTATCCATTCAAAGAAGTGAATGCCCTCTCTGGTGCAACAAGTTGGGACTGTCTTGTCTCAACAGAATAAATGGATGATCTCTTTGCTCTGTTGAATAATGTCCCAAAACATTGATCTAAAATGTCCACATGCCTTTTCTCTTTTTTCTTTCTCCAGTAATGGCCTTTCCTTTAATTTTTGCAACCAACTAAAATTTTCTATTTTTAGAAAAGTTAATTAATTGACAAATCCTTTTTTATTTACAAAACCCATAATCTAATTAAAGCTCCTATCTCTATGTTTACCCTTAATCAGCATTGTCCATTCATAGAAGTGAATGTGCTCTCTGGTGCAAGAGAATGTCTTGTTTCAACCGAATAAACGGATGATCTCTGTGTTCCGCTGGATAATGCTCCAAAACATCGCTCTAAATTGTTCCCATGCCTTTCTTTTTTTATTTCTGGTCATCGCCTTTCTTTTAATTTCCGCAACTTCACTCGAATAGATGAAGTGCTCCGACACGTCTCTGATTATGAATGGGCCCAATATTATATGGTCAATCCCTTCTTTTCCTAAAATAATAAGAAATGTAAAAGTTCGAACTTGAATTCCTATTGAGCCCTCATGCGCAAGCCCACCTATATATTTCAAGACCCCTCTTATGTACCTAATCCAAAAACAATGGGCCGCTATTCAATTAACAAATTGGCTCTCCTCGTTGAGGTACAATCATTTAGGTGGTTCATCGAACAGAACTGAAAATCAAACTGGACAGTACCTAATCACAAAATACAATTTTTTTTTTTTTTTATGTCAGATTTGATTCAAAGAATATTCAAACAATTCATGATTTGGTTCAAAGGGTTGAGTTAAATCAAACCATTCATATTAACAAAAAGAAAAAATTTTAATAATATTTTAGTTTTAAATCCCATCCACATTTTGGTTTAACTCTATTTACCTTTTTTTCTTTTTACCATTACCTATTTCATTCTTAACATTTATAGTCGCCTCATTTTCTTTCACCATTATCTCTGATATTTAACTAACTTACACATCTTCACTACATTTAAGATGCAATATTATCGTGAAATAATATTATGTAACTTTTAATTTTAATATATCTTAATTTGAATATTAATATTGGTTGAAAACTTCAATAACTACTAATTATATCAAAAAGAAAATAATACTTTTAAAAAGCGTTTCAAGCCAAACCGAACTACAATTAAAATGGTTTGATTCAAAATCATGAACCATTAAAAGTGGTTCAATTCGTTAAGTATTTAAATTGAGATAGGATAATGCTGATTAAGGGTACTGAACCAAACCATAAGCATCCCTAAAATCCTTCAACAAAATAATCAGGTTTCCTTTAATTGAGTACTTTTACACTTGCAACATTTATGTGCATATTTTTGCACCCTACCCAAATTCTTATTACAATTACAAAAGTACATAAGTAAAAATAATACAAAATCAATGTAAAAAGCATATGATTAACATATAGTTCATTTAATGCTTTTCTGATTTTTTTTTTTTTTTTACATAGTGTATATGACCTATTGAAATACCCTTAAAAATATATAAATATATATAATTTTAAGTATGGGGTACATTAGTAATTTCAACCTTGAAGTAATAATACCTGTAATAGCCTCCTTATTAGTATTGCAAATGATTTGATAGTTACTTCCTCACTATATTAGCATGAGTCTTTTGGAAGCCTTATACTTCAAAAATATAAATAAGGTAAAGAGAATTCTAATGTTGTAAGCCTATAATGACCTTCAAGGAGGTAATTAGGTTCTCTTATTTTCTTTTCTTCAATGTTTAATTTTTAATGGGGTGTGAGATTTTTAATTCTTTATACCCACTACTTAAGGGAAACTAAAGGATTAAATTATATGTCTTAGATTTTGGAGATTGACGTGCAAAACAAGTGATTGAGGTAAGCGTTATCTACCTTATATTTAAGGTTTGTAATGTGGTTATAATTTAATCATAAGTATTAAACTTAATAGGCAAATTTTTAGAACAAACTGGTATATGTCATTGATATTGTAACATTATTGAAAAACAACATATGCATGAAAATTTAATGAGATTAAGGTTTTTAAATCCACATGTTGTTATGGTTAAATTATATTGTTTGTGATAAATTTGTAGTATCAATCTAGTCTGGTTAAAAGAATGGAGCATGCATTAGGAGAGAAGTAGGATTTTCAAGCATATGTTGATTTTGAAATCACATATTTAAGACCATCAAGCCTTCCTAAGACTCCAAATGCAGAAGTTATGGCCTCTAACAAAGATTTGTAGAAAGCAACCACAAGAGACTAGGACCCCTTAAGATCCACCTATCGAACAAGATAACTACTTGAGCAAACGAAAAATTAGCATGTATTGAGGAGTTTCTTAACAAACAAATTTGATTGGCTAATCACATAAAATAAGCATTTTTCCTACAAATAAAATTTACCATCATAATAATTTTTTTTTTTTTTCATATAGTGAGCTATGGTGGTCTAATTCCAATTAACAGACGTAGGCACATTTAGAGTAACCTAAAAATTAGCAAAAAAATATTTTTTCCTGACTATTAAAGTAATGATTACAACTTACATATGTGTTGTGAACCATTTGATGTAAAAAAATTTTGTAATTGGTGTATTCTTAATAACACATGTGAGATAATTGGAAGATTAAATTTAAGAGGAAGAAGAGAAGTCCAAATTTTTGTTATTTGTAAGTGTTGTATAACATGTATGAAATTAATGAAAAGGGTGAATTTTTATTATTTTTAAGTGTTGTATACTTGTATAGTGTATGTTAGAATAACGAAAAGTGTGAATTTTTTTTATATGTACTTGCAACATTCTCTTAAAGAAAGCATCTAAGAGACACTTCAAAGAAAATTAAAAAAAAAAAATTGACACACTTTTATGTCTATGTGAAACGTCTCAGTAAAAAGAAATATGAGTACTCGTAATTATTGTTTAAGTGCATACAGGTGGGAAAAGAAAGCAAGAAAAAACTCATCGAAAAAAGGAAAACAGTGAATGTGAAAGTGATACCTCAATGCCACTTGAAAATGAGAGAGAGAAGGGAAAGAGTTAAGAACAAGTGTAATAATTTATTACATGGAGAGATACACTAGAAACATTGAGATAAAGAGTCCATGAGTTTCTATAAATTTAATACTCATGCCTCTCTTCCATTCACACAATCATACTACTTGTTCTGATTCTCTACTTCCAACTCTTAGTCTCTCCAATATACTTGTGTGCTCTCACAAAAAAGGATATGGCCAAACACTACCATTTTGTTTAAGACGAAGAAGTCTATGACTTTTATTGGGTGCACTGCATGTATTGTGAATATGTCAACCTGTATGATAGAGGAGATCGTTCCTCAAAAGGGAAATTACTCCACCAGATAAAATTGAAACACCACGAGTATTACCAATTAACAAAATATTTTTTCTCAATCATCACAAAAGATATAAGGTGCTATATTCACGACTAGGGCTCCTACATTTCATGCCTCCATGTCCCTGCATTATCTTCCTTTCAAGCTTGAAAGGCAAATTTTGTTTCATAATGTGTGTGTTGGTTTGAATAATTTCACAATTTGTATCTCTTTGTATCAATTTCTATTGAATATATTCGTGTCAAGTTTATATATGTTCAATAACCTATGTGCTTCGACCTTTATGTATTTCCAACCCTATTCGATGGGAGAAGTGAAGCAATATATGATGTTGTGCATTTGCATATGGTTAATTTAGTAAATTAGTATGTGTAATTTGTGTCTACAATTGTAGTGAATTGGAAATAAAATATGTTGAAAATTTATTTTTGCTAAAAAAGTAAAATGAAGACAATTTTGAGAAGGAATTCAACAAATAAAAAAAAATCCAAGCCACTTCGAGGGAAAATTCCACAAAAACTTAAAATGAAAAGAAAAATTAAAATTCGATAAAAAAAAAGAAAAAAAAAACAAAAGAAACATGCCAATTCATAAGCCGTTAAACTAGCCAATGAACCACTAGTTTTTAAGGACTGGCCCAAAACCAACCTTTTATGGCTACTTATAGTTCAACTAGAAGTTAAACCATGAACCAGCAATTTCAATCTATTTCTAGGCCAGTTTGAACTAACCTTAGGTCTATATCCTAGTTATTGTAATATACTTCCTTTTAAGATTTCGTTTGGTTCATTTTTTTTATGTCTTATTATTATTTAATTGAATCTTTGTATTTGGCAAAAATAATATACCAAAAAAATAAAAAAAAATTTCAAAAATATCAATTAAAATAATCATTTTTAATGTATAAAATATATATATATTTCAAATCTTTTCTCTTAAAAGTACGTAAATTTTCATTTCTCAATTCAAACACTCCAATCACCATCTTTATTGTAATTATGAAATAAAAATAGATATATAGATAAAAAAGTTTTTCAAACACCAAATTTCAAATAAATACAAATCAAATACAAATAAGATATAAATAGAAAAAGACAATCCAAACAAGATCTTAAGTGTTTCCTTTCTTAACTAGCCAGGGTTTCATTTTTGAGCTCATTATGTTAAAAAAAAAAAAAACAAATTATTGAATGAATGATTTAAGTTTGTCATTAGACCATTGTGGTTATTTTATATTATGGCGATGAGTTTTCTGTTATTTAATGAATGATGCAAGTATTTCCCTACCCCCACCTTATTCTCTTCGTTCTTGTTAATCTAATTGCAAAGTGTAGAGAAGTTGTTAATTGAATTACGTGAGTCACATTAGATTTCCTTTAACATTTTGAGAGTTTTATAAATCATGCATAATATTAACTTATGATTCAATGGTAAGATGGTTAAGTTACAATGTTCTTACATATTATCAAATATTGATTCGATCCATAAAACCTAAGAAAAAGTAGAAAAAAATTATTCTATTTCTAATCTTTAGTATTAGAGAACATATATCTTAGATCCTTTATTATTTGCTATTGAAACAACTTAGTCCCTATCACCATTCAATATAGTGCAAAATAAATTATAAAAATAGTTCAAAATCTAGGGCAAAAAGGTCATTGTGCCCAAGGTTTTCTATCAAATATGAGACTAACCTTCTCTTAATTTTATAGGACCTAAGAGATGATTCTAGCCTACCTTCTACATCTCATTGGTACTTAAAACCCTAACTATGCCCCTTCTAATCTCTTACGTCTCTTTCTCTCCTAAAGTTAGTCTTACTCCAAGATAAACTCTTAATCCCTTTTATTCTTCTAGTCTAGTCCACCTATTAATCTAATAAGTATAATGCCACAATAGTGTCATTATAAGGAATCTAAGTCCTATTATATGTAAAGAAATGAGTCAATTTCCTTAAAAGTGGTGAGGATTTTGGGATTCTTATAAAAGTTATACAACCATTGATAAATATATTTCTAATGGTATAAATTTGGATTAAACAAGAAAAAGATAAGCAAGGAATTGGGAAATCATTATAGTTGAAGATAAGGAACAATTAAGTATCATTAATTTTCTAAGTAGTGATTTATGCTTCTTTAATGTTGTGTATGCTAAACACACTAGAATTAAGAGACAACCTTTATAGCTAGATTTAATTTCACATGGAACTAATGTCAACGCTGCTTAGATTGTTGGCGGTGATTTCACTTGCATAAGCTATATGAAAGAAGGAAAAGGTGAACAACTCTCAAATCCAAATGTTATGACAAATTTTAATGACAAGATGCCTCATATGAGTCTAGAGGAAGGTAGATTATAGGGATTAAGTTTTACATAGAACAGGGAATATTGTGGCAAATATTAGATAGATTTTTTTTGTAACATTAGATGAATCGAGCTTCAACAATTAGATGTTATTCATCTAAATAGGATGTGCTCAAATTATTTTGCCTCAAAGAAACAAATTTGAATGACAAGATACCTCATGTGAATCTATAGGAAATTAGATTTTAGGTATCAAGTTTTACATAGAATAGGGAATTATTGTGGCAAATATTAGATAGATTTTTTTTAATATTAGATGGATGGAGCTTCAACAATTACATGTTATTAATCTAATTGGATGCGCTCAAATCCTTTTGTCTCAAAAAACAGATTTCAATAACAAGATACCTCATGTGAGTCTAAAGGAAACTAGATTTTAGGGATCGAGTGTTACATAAAATAGGGAATTATTGTGGTAAATATTAAATAGATTTTTTCATAATATTAGATGCTATTCATCTAAATTAGATGCGCTCAAATCATTTTTGCCTCAAAGCTTCTTTGAGACAAAAATATGGAACATAAGCCCACTTCTCCTTCTTCCAGATTTCTTCACATAATCATTCTTAAGACGATGTTATTAAGAAGAGCTGGGATCGACCTATTTGGATTTTGGAGCTATGGTTTTTATAATCTTCAACATACACTTCAAAGACCTAAAGGATTATGGAAGATACAGAATAAGATTGTTTTTAAGAAATGTTATGGACAATGTTAAGGATTAGGGATTGGGAATTCAACAAATAGAGTTAGAATATGAATTGGATCCAAGTCTAATTAAGAGACAACAATTACTTGAAACTCAACCAAAATTCTCCTTTTATCTGGATTATGAGGATCGACTATGGAAGCAGCGTTCCACTTTGAAATGAGCTAAAGAAGATGATAGAATTACCAGATCTTTTCATGAATCAGTCAAGATTATGAGGCTTAAAACCAAGATCACTTGGATCAAGAACTAACAAAGTGATTGGATTGAAAATGTTATGGGAAAGTCTAATCTGCTGCCGAATTTCACGCAAATTTGCTTTGTAGGTCTGATGCCCTGCTCTTTAAGAAATCGGCTTGGCTTTCTTGGTAATTGGGTGAAAAGCGCAATTATTGAGAATATTCCTTCCGAAGAAGAGACCAAGAAAACGATTAGAAGTATTAATAATCAATTTGTAGCTGGTCCAGGTGGGTTTAACAGTTATTTTCTTAATTCATCTTGGTCAATTGTTAAATCTGATGTAGTGGAGGCAGCTAGATGTTTTTTCGAAGGCGATTCATTACCTAGACTTTTTAAAGTATTTCCATCGTACTAATTCCTAAGAATGCTAATCCATTTGTTTCAATGGCTCTCAGACAAGTAAATCTATGTTATATGTCGCCCATGATTATTTCCAAGTTTTTCTTACCATAATATTAGCATTGAATCAGGCAAGATTCATAAGAAAGGAGTATTCTGGACTATATTCTCTTAGATCAGGATATATGGTTCATTCAATTAATGAGAAGGAAATGTAGCGATCGAACCTGGTATGGAGAAAGCATATGACAAAGTAGATTCAAAAGAAATTCACTCATAGTGAGATGGGTTTTACCTCCTTTAAGAAGATCCAAACTTAAGAGTGATCGGAGTCTTGCGAGTGGGCAGGTAGCAGGATGAGGACTACTTGGAGATTTAACATGTTTGGATTATTTGTCTTATTTGCTAAACTAAATACTATTTCTATTGAAGTTGAAGTTGTGGAATTATAGGCTTTGGACATTGGATTATAACCTAAATCAAATTGTTTTGTTCTGAAACAAATGATCGGTTCCTATTATTCATATACTCACGATCAAGAAGTATTGTATTATCTTTAAGATGTGCATTCAACATAAGAAATTGATTCTTTAGTTAATAAACAAAACCCTTTTTAAGTGGAATGCTTTCTACGCTACTAAGATGATTCGGTTTCTTTTGTCTCAACTTCAAACTTAGTCAATCTCATTTTAAACCAACAGATTATTTAGGAATCAAGCAAGGATAGCAAAAGATGACTTCTTTTTCGCAATTTTTCATTTGCAAGAACTTTGACATTGACATAAATGAAGTTAATTATTTTTTTTTGGGGTATACTCGTTGTCATTACTT
>JAMXBB010000003.1:70528467-70593685 GCA_024138015.1 Lumnitzera littorea | reverse complement strand
GGGGGGGGGGGGGGGTGGGTGGTGGAGGGGGTGGTGGTGATGTGGGGGCGCGAAATACTAGTAGACATTAGATAAATGTGCTCATAATATTATTAGGAATAGTAGCATTTGATAAATAAATAAGCAAGCAACTACTATATGTCCTTTGTTGTACGTTATTATATTTTATATAAGTTACCATTATGAGATTATTTGAAAAATTACATACATCTGAAATTTAATGTTAGTCATTTCATACAATTTTCATTATTATTATGTTTAATCATTTCATATATAATAAGATAAATTACATAGACCATCCTTAAAAACTTTTGTAACTTTGCAAATACCTTAAAACTATATATAATCACAACAGACAATGTCAATTTTGTCATGTGCATGATTCATGGTATTGAATCCAAAATAAAAATTAAAAAAAAAAAAAAAAAGAATTGTCTCATTTGAAACGTGCCATTAACTTTCATCTTTTGAATTCTCGTAAAATTAAAGGAAACCCCCATATTTGCACAAATGCTCATTTCCCTTTTTGCAATTTTGACTCTTAAACCATGTAATATTGGATTCTCTGGTTATCAATTGTCGAAAAGTCCGGTTCAAAGAATGAAAAAGATAAGAGGATTACTAGTAATTATTCTTACTATTTATTTTTAGTAACCTTATGTAGTAGAAATCGAATATGAGAACTGTCTTAAAAATATATATAGAAAATTACACGCCAATAAATCTTGCTGATTTCTTTTCTAATAGAATTCTTACCTCCTATCATACGTTATATCTATGAGCACATAGTTAGAATGAGGTTTATGGAAACTGCAAACAGTGGTGCTAGAGTTGCATCAGCTGGACCCAATCTTATACACCGCATATACCGTGACATGTGCACAAACAAAATGAACACTGGATCCCAACTCTAACAATATAACATATATATATATATATATATGTATGTATATATATTATATGACTGTATAATGAATGCGGTAGTATATACAGAGTTCACTGAAGTTATGGAGTGGGGCTTTGAGGTTGGCTTCAAAGTGTTCTTCAGTCTCTTCTTTACAAGCATGTTAATGTATGATCAGGAGATAAAGTGCTCAAAGTTTGGGGGAACTCCTTGGTTTGGCTGTTGCTTGTCATCATACATATTCAGGACCATCTCAGTCAACACTTCACATTCCAACCCCAATTCTCTCTCCACCTGCGCATCGTTTCAATATGTTTACCGTCAATTTTACGTATGAGTAGTGTATATCCATGGGAATCATAACAATTCAAGAATCCTTCCAACTTTAGGTTAGATTTGTAACTTATAAAATTATTCAAACATATATGTACAATGTGAAGTTGCAATATAAAGTTTAATTTAATCATAGAGATGAGTATGAAAAAATTACATGACATCAAGGCTAAAATTATAGAACAAATTTAAAGATCCATAAGCTCCTAAAAATTTTTCATATTTTCTATTTTGTTTATTACATGTTATATATAGGTCTCATTTGAATTATTAGAATTACTGAATATATATAGAAATCGGATCTAAGGATAATCATTTCGGTATAAGTCTAATGTAAAGATTTTGTCTGAAATTTAGGTGCAAGAGAGCCTTCATTACATTAAAACAAAAGCAACGTAACATGATGGAATGAGAGCGTACCTGGATGTGTAAACTGTAGAAGACCTTTCCTTCAAAGGACTCGAATGTGGAAGCATTTACGAGGGGAATCCGATGCTTCTCGAGGTTAAGTAAAACTTCAGATAAAGCAGGACCCGAAGAGACGTTGCTATTATTACTAGTTGTTACTGTATGAATAACAACGTCGTCTTCGCTGAGCCTACTTGCCGACACAACATGGTTCTGATGAGATTTTGAAGATTTCCTTTTCTTTTGTTGATGTGCTTCCTGTTTGCAATTAACTCTCGACAAAAGCTCTTCCTTTTGTTGAATCAGCTTCTCAACTTCTTGTTGAAGTTCTGGAATATACTTCAACGCCCGGGACACTGTTGCTGGGATGCTTAGTTTTTTCTGCCAATTCAATCAAAAACAATCAAGCAGGATATAAAAGCTGCTTTATTTCCCTCTATAAGTGTATATATATATATTAACAAGACAATCTTTCTAAAAAAGAAACTCTTTTCATGGCTACCAATTGATCAGCTGCAGGAAGCAATGACCGAAGGGTGGAGTATAGGCCGTTGATCTTCTTCCTCCGATCGCGCTCACTGGCATTGTGATTGATCTTTCTTACCATAGTAGGATCACAGCTTATGGCCGCCGTTGATGGCGTGACAGGATCGAAATCCGCTTGAAGAGGAGGAGAAGGAGGTAGAGGTAGAGGTGGAGCAAAATGAGCAAACGAGGAATATGATTCTGAAGATAACAATTTATTTTCTCTTAACGTGCAATCTTCTTGTTCATGGCTTGTGGTGTCCTCAAAGGACCATCCAATTGTGGAAAACACTGGAGGAGATAGTGCCAACATGATGATGTATTTTGTGTTGTAAACACTATGGGTTTGATGATCATGACTTGAATATATATAAACTTCATGTAACATCTGCCTTGATGTGATAATATCCTAAAATAATGCAGCTACATGACTAATTTGTTAATTTGCATCATCATTGGGCTATATAAGTTATCAGTCATTGTGAGAGGTTTTTTTTTCTTTTTTTTTTTTTTGGGATAAGGAACTCTAGGTATTGATTTTAAAATCGGAACTCCATAGAAGTAGTATTCAAAATTAACCCATTAGAAATAATTCAATTTTATTAATACGTTATATAAATCGATAATTAATATATAAATACTATTAAAATTTTAATACATAAATACATAATTGATATTTTTTTTAAAAAATACATTACTTAATTTTCAAGTGTTTAAATTTTATTCATACTTATACGCCACTCATCATTTATGTGATATATAAGTACTATTGAAATTTTCTTCATTAACCTAGATGTAGATCTTATTATTATTTATTTATTATTTGTCGCGACTAACACATTTACAGTCCTAAGTTCACTCAGTTTACGTTGATTGGAGGACGATAAGAATTTAATTTGAAGAAGATATCGAATGCTAGATATACTTCATCTCCCCGTTCTTTGGAGATTTGGAGACTTATTATTATCTTTCCAATAAATTGGAACTTAAACTTAATCCCAAAATATTAATGCTTTGGTGCATATTTTTTTTTCAGAAAGAAATACAAGTAATTTACCAAGCATAAGGCAATAATATTTTGACATCTGCTCTACATTTTAAAGTTGTTGCTAAATAAGACATGATTTTATATAGTCTTGCAAATTTTATATATATATATATACACTTGATAGGAAATTCACAATATCTAAGAAAAGTACACGAGAGATAAAAGAATTGAAAAATGTAAAAGTTTGTTCTTTTTTGTCTTAATACGTATAGTATAAGAAACCCTTCCAAAATTTTTTACACTCGGTAATGGAACATTTTCCTTCATCATTTTTGCAACTTTTCAGGTAAAAGTTTACATATCCAGCTTCATATGTGTCGGAAACATTGATCAATAATCACATGTACTCGACTACTGTTGATAAATTGGGTGTATTTGATGCCTGAAAGGTGGCTCACAACAGAAAACATATAATTTTTATTTATTATCTTGGGGGTTCAGCAGAATTTGGAATCACGTACGAATCTCTCGTGTAATTGTTAGAAATATTATAAGATTAGTGTTTTGTTTGGTATCTGTCATTTAATATGATTTTGGTTTTACTCTCATCTTTCTTCATGTGATTTGGACGAGCGTGTGGCCTGGTGGGGTTTTCATCCCAAATGCACGTGTTCGTTTTGCCACGTCAAGTTGCAGCACGTTGTCTACTCACGCCTGCTTGGTGTTCTCACTCGAAGCGCCTCCATTTACAAATTCTAATTAATTGATGGCTGTGGCTACATATCAGCTCATAAGTTTTAGTTCCTTAAATGTTGTATGTTAATGTCATGCCAATTACAGGTTGAGCACTTCTACCATAAAGAAAGGAAATAAATACATAACATCCGCCCACGGCCGACAGTTTAGCTTCTTCATTAAGTGCCATTGGTTAGGTCACGTCAGGAACAAGCATAAATCTTTTGAGATTAATTGTTTTTCATTTTCATTTTTTTTTTTTTTCGCTCTCGCTTGTGGTTAAGCTTACTGTTCAAGTTCATCTCGGTGCTTTATATTGTGTTTGAAAAACCGCATACATATAACTCAATTTATTCAATGGGCATATTTCAAATTCAATTTAAACTAATTTATCGATTGAAAAAATCTAAAATAGATATATCAAAAAATTTAAAAATAATTTATATGAATATCATGTTTACAATAACAAAGAGGGAAAGGAAGGTAATTATACTTACTTATGCAATGCATATCTAACGTTTATCTATATTTTACAACACTTGAAATATACATCTTCTTTTGCACTTGGGAACCAATTTACATTCTCTTCATTGCAGTTATCTCTATACATTGTATAAAATATTGCGTAGTTCTCTCAGTTGAAATTATCCCTATATTTAGTACAATATATTGCATATGTAAGTCTATGATATATAAGAGATGTTTATATACATCACATGCATACATATATCGATGTATAAAAGTCGAAAGCCTCACTTTGATGTCTTCAATACTTTTAGTTTTCTTTCAAAAGTCATTTTATCAAAAAAAAAAAACAAAAAATCACCCATTACCCTCATTTTACATGTTTAATCGGTTGTTTTTTTTTTTTTACTGAAATTATATTATACCAATAAGTATAACATATATCTAATTTTAAATATTATATTAAATTAATAAGAAAACATAAAAATTATTGTAATTTCTTTATACAATTTCATTTAACCAATCTACTTGTTTTAATTTGAATAAACAAATTGAGCTTGAGTAAGATATAAATAAATGGTTTAATAAATTAATATACCTAATTTAATTAGGCAAATCTATTTTAAATTAATTTAAGCAACACTATGTTCTTAAATTGAAGTAGCTAAATATTATATAAAATTGGACGATTGGATTAAAGCAACATAAATTGTATGAACCTGATCTAAAGCTAGTACACTAAGACTTGAACAAGTAAGGTTAAAGTCAAAACACATCCTCAACGCAAGAAGACAGAAACTTAATATGATAAATAAAAGGGCATAAATACAAATTTAATCGTTAAAAGATGTAGATTAAATTTAAGGTAATACAAATGAGCCAATCAATCAAGGAATCAATATGTTACAACATTACACCTATCACTACGCTTTGATGAAGTCCCAACTCATTCACTTCAAGGTCTAATATATCTTCATGTTGAATCTAATAAAAATAATGTAATTAATTTTTCGATGTACTATTGTACTTTGAAACAAGTTTTTAAATTATATTTAAAACATATTAAATTAATACCAAGTAATTAAAATGACATAGCTGAAATTTGAAATTGCCAATATTGTATATATATATAGTAATCCAGCAAAACTTATATTTATCATGGAATGAAACAAAATATATTCCAATTAGTACTCATCATCATCATCATTAATCCATCGCATCTCCTCTCCCCTTTCCATCGCCTGAAATGACCGCGTAACTTCATCGTCTTCCTTATGGCCAAATATTGATTTCTTACCCCCCTTGTCTCCTCTTCTAAGCATCCCCCAATCCTTGAGGCATACAATGGCTTCGATGGTGTCAACCTTGAGCTAGAGGCAGTGAAGGCTGAGGACTCAGCCACTCAAGCTAAAAGCCAATTCAAACAACACCGTCAAAGCTAGAGCCCCCTAAACATCCCTTACAATAATTGATAAGATAGGTATCGTGTAGGATTTTGCTACCCCCCACTCAAGGACATCCACATTAGCCTCATCTTCCTGCAGGTGTTAGACCTAGTAAACCAATAATTCACTGAAAGCTTCATTGATAGTGTTACTAGTAGTCCCCAAACTCTGGCTTATCTGAGTGATCTGCTTACTCCTCTTCATAGATGTAGCATGAGAACTATTGGTTTGAGCGCTAGATTAAGATGATTTAGACGAAGGCTGCGTTTTACCCCTATGATAGAAGAATAAGGATTTGAGTGCACTCTCAACTTCCATGTTAAGTCTTATAGCTTCAGTCGTAGCATCTTCCACTCCAACGTTTTAGTAAAATTCCTCTAGCAAATTATAAGTACCGTAAAACTTCTAACATGAATCCAGCATTGTGGAAACATAAAACAAGAGAAGAAAGGGGAAAAAGTATGCAAGTAATTTAGCCTTCATTGTTGCAAAGGTAGGAAAGAGCAGCTGCTCATCTATAAAATTTTACCAATGTATAAACAATATCAATGAGATTTCAAGTACGACATTACTGGTAAGATAATAGCAACCGAATAGAATTATTGTCAGGTAGATAAATGTCCTCAACAACTCACACAAGCTGCTTATTTTCTTCTAATCTATCATACAAATTTGGCCAAGCTTGGGCTCTTGCTTAGTTTCCAATGGATGTGAAGTTTTAAAAAGTGGTCCAAGCCTTCTAGACCTATATTACCAATTAATAAAGTGTTCACTATAAAGTATTACCATAAGGTAAAAACAAATTATGTCTCTAAATAAACGTTAGACCTAAATGAGTGTAATAATAATTTTATGTAATGCAAATTGCTAATCTTCAATGGTTTGTCTAACATCTTGTGTATGAAATTCCATCATGTGGTGACTTCACAGTATAAGATGAATAACTCGAGTTTTTCATTCCGACAATAATCAATATACTCTAAGTGTTTCCGTTTGCTGTAATGGATAAAATTTATTACAAAATGGATCTTGATAAGGTGATCCGCAATACCAAAAGCATTCATGTTGTCTTACACTGCAAGATTTAGAATGTAGCACACGCAACAGACGTAGAAAAGCTTCCCTTCGTAAATCAAGTTAAGTTGTTGTTTCAATGGTCGTATCGCTGACGTATCTGTAGATGCATTATCAAAGGAGATACTAAATAGCATACGAATTTCTTAGGTTCAAATGGTGTCCAAGATGTTGGATACGATTGCCAAACCAGTATGAGCTTCCAAGAATAACATGAACGCGATGATCTGCTTTTGCACCACCCAATTTTCATCAATCTCGTGTTCTATGACATACATATAACTATCATCAATGTCAATGAGTGATGACTTCCATATGTCCAATGTAAAAAAAATGCTATACAACAATACAAATGGCTATGAGAACAATAAGAATTCTATAACAATAGTAATCCAAATAATTTTGAAGAAAAGATTCAGATTTCTATTACCTGGATTCAACACTATGTAGCTGTGCCTTTAATTGTTCACATTTACATAAGAACAATTCAATCATTTCATTTGGTAAGGCTTGCCACCCTACATTCTTATATTTTGGTTACAATGAAACTAATACCCATTCTCCAAAGTCTTCATGGCCCATTATATGGATTGATATGCCGACAGTTGCCATCATTTGAACAAGAGTTTCTCATGCCTCCTCCCAGTTAAATACAAATGGTGCATCGCTTTCCTCAATAACTGACAAAGTTCCTATCGATTGAGCATTTGGGACTCTAACCAGTGGGTCATTTTTTTTTTTTTTATGTACCTTTAAATGTCAAGTAAGGTGGCCCATTCTCAACTTGGACTTTCCGAATAAAGGTTTGTTACATGTCATACACCTAACAACATCTTCCCCAGCTATAATGATGAAATAATTCTAAACGTTACTTGTCCAACTCCTCCGTCTTTCAAATGAACCCTCGACTACAATAGAACCAATATTGCTTAGTGATCCCCCATGTGATTAGCTCTACAAGGAGTCTTCTATATAATCCTCAGTTATAATGAGATAAATATAATTTCAATATGTTTGATTAATTATTTCACAATCAATATCGATACCAACTAAAGACGTAAATTCACTATCACTGATGGAAAATGATCCAAAGGACACATACCACATCAAAATCCTCATAGTCATTCACATTCCCGCTAACCATTGAAGGTGGCCATTGCATTACAAACGGAGGAACGTCCCCAACTGAATTAACATGGGTAATAGCAGGAGTGGTAGAAGGTAAATACCTTGAGACCGATTGTCCAATGGTATTGAAAAAATGTGTATACCCCAAACCAGGATTCCCTTGACCAAAGATCTATGAATCGTCATATTCATTAATTGCCATCAAGTTGTCATATGGATTTCTACTTCTACTTCCTTGCATCGTTAAATATATATAGACAAAGACAAGAGTTTGGAGAGTGAAGACTAAAGGGGCTAAAAATTCCAATAAACTTGGGAAATGAAATAAAGGAAATGTTGGGAGGAATGTAGCCAACGTTATGGTGCAGCTCGTATCTATAAGCTTAAGGAGAAGGGATGCTGTTAGAGCTAACCTATGCCCAACGTCCCTATGTTGGCCTCCATTGCTAACTTATACAAGACTAGAATTTTCACTCATTTGTGTTTACTGAATTCTATTTTGAAATCAAAAATTCAAATTGACCTAATCAACCACCTCAGGCTCATAGTTATATATCTCCTCATTACTCAATGATCTCATGATAGACACAGCATTTTGTTTTTACACCATTATTAATTTTTCTCCTCTAGATCGGTGTAATTGCAAATGTCGTGAAAAGTGACCTATATGTCTACTAGGCTTGCTGGTGAGATATGCGTTATATGTTAGACATTTCACAACGTCTTGCCCTTGTATTTCGACGAAAAATTCCCAAATACCACTTTTCTCATGATGTCCGGACATGGAAATGTATAAAAAGTTAATTAGTTAGCGATACTGAACTGGAGCTTAAAACAACAATAATTCGCATAGTCTTAATCTGCCTCTACATACATACGTTAGACCAAGAAAAATGAGAAATAGAGAGAGTAGTATGACCGTGCTAGTAAGGTAGTAACAAATGGATATAGAGAAATCACATTTCTCAATTGGCAATGTGTAGATATTTATAAGACTAGTATCGCTATAAATTGGCTTTCAGTCAAACCCTAACGTGCCCATGTTGTACTCAATATGGACATAAGCTGTATCTTGACTTAAACCATAGGTCAATCATCGTTAAGGCAACAACGTCCTCACATTACCACCAGCATGCACATGTCGTAACCCAAAGGAAAATTAATTTCCTACGTTGAGGCTATAATGTGCCTACATTGTGGCCTAAAATAGTTAAAAAAAAAAAAAGAAATCAACATTGAGGTTACAACATACCTACTTTAGGGCCAACAAGAGGACGTTGTTACCTTAAAGTTGAAAATTTTTTCAACTAAATTGGACCACAACGTGCCAATGGTACAACGTTCCTACATTTAAAAATAATCATACCCACGTTCCAAAATCCTCCATTTCACTTTTTGAGTTACTAAATCCCTACCCAACCCAATTACTATGGAATCCTCTTCTCATATACAATTTAAGAAAAGCAAGCGCTAAAGTAAGTTGAGGAATAAGCATGGTCGCTCCCATTCTCCCGCAACCCCTTTACCAACTCCAACCAATGCCCATGCGTTTAATGGTGAACACCTTATAGCACCGATTTAGTCGTGATTTCTGCTAGTGAAATGTTTTAGTCATGTGGTCGTACAACTAGGATGAGTTGCTTGATATTGGCAACTTCCAAGAGATACTTTAACAAACAAGCCTCTAGTGGTTGTTAGACTTGGATAATGATACATATCCTAACTTAGTTCACATATTCTATTCAAATGTGACAACCAAATTGGTTTATAAAGGTGATGACAATAAGCCATAGAATGTGATGGATATCAATACTAGGTATATCTTCACTTATATGTTTGACCGGATTTTGACAGTTCTTCTGGAATACATAAATGAATTGTTGCAGCTTCCCCTTAGCAGCGAGATCTTCAAGTCTGGAAAAAGGGATGCTATAGGAGCTTTCATCTAGGTATTCAAGCTACCCATATGTCAAGGGGCAGAATACTGCTTAGCATCTTAGGCACCTGAAGTTTGGTGATTTGCCCATCATGGCACGACTTCTCCATCATATAATTACCAACTCTATCAACCTACGTGCCAACACGTCATTTTCAAAAGAGGATTTATTACTTATCAACTTCATCCTCTACAGAAGACGAGTTGATGTTAAGACCATCATTTGCCGTTGCATGATGTGAATATATGCACGGAAAGATAATCAACTAGGATACGGGCACTTCCTCTCATACGTGCTCACATCCAAAGGAATTTATTTGAATGGCTACACAAATAATAGAGCAAAGCCATTCAAACTAGATATGTTGAAGCAAAAACTTCACATCAAGAGGAATGAAGAGATAGGTTAGTGGTATAGGGTTAGACAAAGTCAACAACAACAATAACAAGGACACCATAACAGGAAGATGATGAGCTTCCTATTGACATACTCTTCGACTAGCAAGGTCAACAAGGCAAGATGGGACATGAAGAAGCATACGATCATCAAGAGGTCCCTAAATGAAACGTTCCCTTTAGCATGCAACAGATGTACCAGCGTATTAATGAAATGTACGAGAGGGATATCGCTAAATCTATTAGGGAACAGGAGATGTATTAAATGATGAAGAGGTACAGGACTGATCTCCAAGAGCATAGAGAAGAGTAGCAACAACAAGGCCAACGTATCGAGGAAATGTAGCAGCACTAATAAGCATACTCCCAGTCATTTGGCTTTGTCTTTCCACCTCCACAACAATGACCTCCCCTTGATGGCAATTGAAGACAAGGTCAATCATCGACTTCTCTACATATACCATTTCGAGAAATTTAAGACTTTTATTTTCCCTTTTAGGTTTTTATCAAACATTATGTTAGTCATTTGTAAAGGAAAAAATCAAATTTCTAATAAAATATCCCCGTTCTAATTCTTTTCATACCTTTTGAGTTTTGATTTTTGTTTCTTTTTATTCTTTCATTAATCACATATCAATTCTTATATATAAAACATATATTAAATACACCACATATATATTGTATTATATGAATAAGATTTATATTACTTAACAAAGATATCATTTTATCTGTACTGACTAATTTAGTTTTTTCGAAAAAATAACCTCATGCAAATTTAATGACAATCACAACTGCTACCGCTATTGCTACCATAACCACTTAGACCACCACTGCCAGCACGGAACACTGACACCACCACCATGCACCGCCATGGACACTACAGACCACAACATCCGTCGCTGACCACCACTAGTACCATTACTACCACTCGCAACCACTACCACTGAACACTACCTCCACTACTAACCACCGCCACCACTATAAACAACTATAGACCACCAACCACAATCCACAGCCACCACCAATCAACACCGCCGCCGCTATTGTACACAAACACTTGGACCACCACTACCGCCATTGACCACCAATATTACCACCGCAAAAACTACTACCACCACCGTTGATACCATGGACCACCATCATCACTACAAACGACTAACACCACCACCGTTGCCACCACATACAACCATTACCACTAATCGCCAATACATCTACTATAAAACACCAACATCGTCGTCGACTACCAACACCAACACCATAGATCACTACCTCCACCGTTGATGATGTGTCTCTGAGGTTGGACATATAAAGAGGCACCACAACAAACAAGAAAAGGAAAATAAAGAAGGGGTTTTAGCAAATCCGTGAGCTCTCCATCTAGATATGATGCACTTACAAGATCCTACATGGCCTATGACTTACCGAATGTGACACACTAATCACATCAATCCGAATGATAGGATTGCTCACTACAATCCTTGATAAAGGGATTGATAAGAGCGGGTAAAGAAGAGTTTTCAAAAGGAAAGTCTTAAGGGTTTTTCATTAATATGTCAAAGTTTCCCTAAAACTCTGTACATGTGTTCTATTTATACGTAATGGCAAACTTGTAAATAAAATACGTAATGGCAAACTTGTAAATAAAAGAATTAAAAGGATACCCTAATAGCATTTTTATAAATAAAAAATAAGCATGAAGGTAATTTAGGAAAAATAAAAGAAATAATATATCTAAATAACATAAACAAAAATAAGTAATCAAATGAGATATCCATATAGGAAGTTGATAAGCTGGGCTCCTGCATTTGATGAGGCTAGTACCCCGAATCCTATCATCATCCTCCTCTTGAAAAAGTTTCAATCCAAAACTTAACAAGTGACCACTCCAACTTCTACATGGATCAAAGACAAATCTACAAAAGCAAAATAGAAATAAACTACAATAGCTCAGCTCAGCTCAATGATCAAAGCAAATACAATCCGACTTTTCACTCATCATGAGCATGATCAACCAAGCTCTTCATCAACCACTCTTCTTTCCACTGATCATGTATCTTATCAATTGCTACGAAGTAGTTCCAACAACTATCAATCATGGGAAATAACATAACTTCGGGCTCAAATAAGGTATGAGCTCAAGGGATCTAAACTTGTAAGACCTCAAACTACTCTTCTACCTCAATGACTCTTAGAGCTTCATCCTCTCCTAATGTCAGCCCCTTAACTTCATTTTCAAAAGTTATCATCCCATTCACTTCCTTACAACTCCATTCTTCTCTCTTCCATCTATATACTTCAAATTCTTCCAATGTAAGAGAACTAAAGATAAGAATAACACAACCCAAATAGGAATGTCCATCACCATGACCTTGGAAAGCACCAATAAAGAACCTATAACATCTCATAGGCACAATACTACTATAACACATATCATCTCCGGACAAGCCAATCAATGGATCAAAATAAAAAAATCTAACATGTGGATAGCTAATATAAATACAGTAGTACCTATGATCATCAATAGCACCAAGTGTCAATAGTAACGAGATCACCATAGGAACATGGGTGCTAAGTTGCAACTCATCTTGTCCCTCCTGATCAATCTCCTTTGCATCTTCAACTCTTACTTCCTCTCCCGGTTTTTTCTCTTCAATATTCTCTAGTTAAGTGTTCTTCTGTTGTCTTATTTCATCCTTAATCTCCTTAAGCCTAGCAAATAGAATTTGTAATTGTTCCAACACATAAGAGAAAACTGGATTTGGGGCTTGGTAAGAAGATTTCATCCTTAAGCCTTTTGCATTATGATGCCAATGTTGAGCTCTAGTTACCATACTGAATAAATTTCAACTCAATAATGTTGAAGAATCCTAAGAATTTAGACTATGCTCGACACTTCCCGATCTACTCCAAAACGCTCATAATAATTCGTAAATTGATATTTCTTCTTCAAAGCTCAGTGTTTAATGTCATATAAGGACAACAACTATCACCCAAGATTCAACTCGGTTATGCACACTTCTCATGGCTCGGTATGTGAACATATTATATTTAACGATCGGTTCAAAAATTTCTCTGTTACACATGCATTTACTCCAACATTGTCCCCAATCAAAGTCACAGCACACCACACATGTTTGTTCCACAAATCAACACGAAAAATTCAATTCGGTACTCACTCCACACACTCTTTCGACCATGGCATGAGTATAACAAGTATAGGACGGTGTACACAACAGCTCAATAACCTTCGGATCTGACCAATACCTACAGCTAGGATCCTGCTTTCTCTTTACGAGCACACTCTAAATCCAGCTACACACTCATCTAGTAGCTTGGCAATATTAAAGAAAAAGAACAGCTCAGTAGTCGAGCTTAGGCTCAATAGCTCAAAGATTTAGGAGTTTGAAACTTGTAAAATCTTCAGCTACTCTACTTAGTTGGGACAACTCATTAGCTCGAGCTCGGCAATTCACCAGCACATACTTAATAGCTCCACAATTTTGGTAAACGGTCACACACACAGCTCAACACATCCATGGACCTGAAATGCTCCTGCATTTTTCCCGACTAAATTGGATGCACATGAAGAGCTTACAGAGAGAGAGATCTCCACAACTCAGAAAACTAATAGCACCCAAAGGAACAACAATATTGGATATCAGCTCAGAACTTAGCTAAACGAACAACTCAGCTGGGTTTTAGACAAGCACAATAGTACAAAAAGTCACCGCCGCTCAGTATAAACTCAATAGTACTAGGGGGACAAATTAGCTCGATCAAATAATGTAATGGCTCGGATAATTAATAGCAGTTCGGGTATGAACTCCTGAGAAATTCAGTTCAGATTCACACTTCGTTAGCTCAGTTCAAACACTTTAGTTCTTCAACTCAGTTATTTGTGAAATATGGCAGCTCGAACTTCAATCTAAACAGCTTAGCACTTCACACTCCCTCTACACTTCTGTAAACACACTCAAGAAGCTCGGATCAAAGTTCCAAAATCGCAGTTGTATAAGTTGAGCTCGAATACGCACTTTGACAGCTTGGTGCAAACGCTATAGTACTTCAGCTCAGCGATCTACAAAATACAGTAGAGCGGATGTGCGCGCTCCTTTGCTGACCTCAATTTGAGAAGCACTTCACCTCAGCTACTGTGTAGTTCGGCCAACAAGTATCAACATGGCACTATTCGTGAACTCGGTCTACACACTTTAGCTCAGTCAATGCTATGTCAGCAACACGGCAAGGAAACCATTTCGACTCGGAAACACACAATAGCTTGGTTCACACACGTGCTCATAATAGCTCGAATAAAAAGTTTGGCTCAGTTCTCAATTAACAATAGCTTGGAAATTTGTTTAGAGTACAGCAACTCAGTAGAGTGTATGTACGTGATAGCTAAGAAATTGGCTCATGCGTAGCAGCTCAGTAATTTAATCTCTACCGCAACACTCTCACGCTTCTGTTCTTTAGCTCACACACACGTTCAGCTCAAAAATATAGCTCTTCACAGGTGGACAGTAGCTTCAGTTCCTATCTGTTGATAGCTCGAATCTTCACGACAACTATAGTTCCAAGGTCGAGCTCAACAAAACAATCATTTCTGCTCGGACACATCAATTTCAGCTCGGCAACTTTGTTCTAAGTCAGCTCAATCAAGCAATTACGACAGCTCAGCAAAAATTCAAAGGTCAGCGAACTTCGTACTTCCAAAGGCATAGGTCACAAATCGACAACACGGAATCAGCTTAGCTCGAAGCACTTTGTCAGCTCAAATTCATACACCATACACCACTGCGACAAATAAAGTAACTCGGCACTAGCACAGATTAGTACACACGTCCGGAAAGTGAACACCTGTACACTTCACAAGCTCAGCACCTCGGATCACTACTCAATTTAGCTTGGCATATACTTAGTCACAGCAGCTCGAGTTCTCGTAAACAATTTAGTATCTTAGCCTTTCAGCAACTCAGATCAGTTCAGCTATTAAAATTAACTCAACACTTCGGATTGTGATAGCTCTAAGCTCGGACACTTCAACACAGCAACACAGCACAGGCACGACACAAACACTTTTCCAAGCATAACTCTATTCAACATAGATTCGCGTAACACTATTACATACGACACTGCAACTTTAACACCAACTCTCAACTTACAATTATGGCAAGCACTATTGGTTTAAATCGACTTGAACTATAGCAATATGCTACACTTTGGGTTCACTTCCATCAAACACCACACTAGCAATCACAAAACTTCCACAACTTTGAAGAGAAACTGAACAACATCCCATAACCAGCATCACTACTATACACCATTGCACAACAGGCGCTGGCCACCGCACACAAGACAACCTACTATCAAATGCTGTACAACTGCTTATTAATGACTGTACCTACAATCGTACCACTTAGCAAACCATATGAACCTACCAACGCAACTCCAGCGACGGCCACAACCAAAGCCATAGACCCACACGAATCCAACTTTAGGAAGCTACTACAACCACACGAAAACCCTATTTGAACTACGATACATTTATCAACAAAGCAGACATTTCCCACTCAAACTCGTAACATCACTTGATGTTCGTACATTACAATAATTTCACACCCAACGACTATTTATTACTTACAACAAAAACACACACACACAGGGCAATCCCTTTTGTCCACTATTTAAACTCAATTCACATACAAATGTCCTTCATCCAATTCTTCCTTTTATCTTCTTCTTCTTCTTTTAATCAGCTATTGAACATAACCACAATGCTCATACCATAACCACCTAGACATAAACTCCAGCAGCCGCTACTATCATACTCACAATCCCATTGGTACAAAGCAACAACACACACCCAAAGAAACCCTCATGTTTATACCTTAATAAAACTTCATGCCACCACAACCAAAATCCTCAATCACTGATTTTCCCTTTTAATGGCCAAAATAATGCTTTATGGGGTACGAGTTGAGTATAAGTGGTGTAGAACAATCTAAAATAAAATAATAGCTCTAGTATTATCAGCTGCATCTACAGTAATAAATAATCTCTTGAAATCACATAGTAAGATAGAAATCAATTCTTCTTGTACAAATAGCAACCTCAATACACTATAGTAACCACGAAAAAAACACACAGCTACTAACAGTAATAAGAAATGAAATTTCACAGCAACATCTCACAATCCCTCATCGGAACTACGATATAATGCTAGTGAAGTTGATGCATCTTTAGAGTCGAACACACGAAAAGACACCACAACAAACAAGAAAAGGAAAATAAAAGAAAGGTTTTAGCAAATTTGTAAGTTATCTAACTAGATATGATACACCGATGAAATCCTACATGGCCTACGACTCGTCAAATGCGATATACTGGTCTGAGTGATAGAGTTATTCGCCACAATCCTTGCTAAAGGGATTAATAAGAATAAGTAGAGGAGAGTTTTCTAAGAAAAAGTCTCAAGCGTTTTTCATTAATATGTTAAAGTCTCCCCAAAACCCTATATATGTGTTCTACTTATATATAATTATATATAATGACGAACTTATAAATAAAAGTACTAAAAGTATGCCCAGTGTCATTCTTATAAATACAAAATAAGTATGAGGGTAATTTAATAAAAATACAAAAAATAAGATGTCTAAATAACATAAACAAAAATAAGTGATCAAATGAGATATCCATATAAGAAGTTAATGAGTTAGCTCTAACATTTGGTGGGGCCAGTATCCCGAATCTTATCAATTGACCACCAGCAACACTATGACCATCCGCAACCATTGCCACTAGCCACCACCATCGACCATCGCCACCATCGATCAATACCACCACCACCACTGCCATCAACTACCGCCGCCACTACAAACTACCGCCGACTGCCACCGTCATCATAAACCACCACCATCATCACAGAAAACCATCGATTACCACCACCTTTAACCATTGCCGCCACCCAACATTGGCCACCACCGTCGCTAATAATAACCACCATCCATACCACCCACTACAAGTTATCAACCATTGCCAACCATTTCCACTACCACTACCACCGCCACATCCACCATTGGCCACCACCAACACCGACTACTAGCACTGCCATCACCACCACTATACCACCGGCACCACCACCAACCATTGTCACTACTATCACTATGAAGGCCTAAGTCTCAACACTACCCCCAACACTACCGCCGGTGCCATCATTGCAACCTCCACCACCACTATTACCACTGCCACCGCTATTACCCAACATCATAAATATTAAAATGTGCAGATAAATGCATAATTAAATTTAATGTATTAATGCATAATATTAGCAATAATATTTTTTTCTTATTTAATTTTTTTCAAAAAGGTAATAATTTCTTAAATTAACGTTTTAATATGTAGTAATAGTATAATATACGTAGGTAATTGTTCAAGAAAAAATCCAGAACTCAAAATTATGTATATACCAAAAACTACCGAGTCTATTTATAAGCACATAAGCAACACACAAATAAATGGACAGCACGTAAACAGGCATGTATAATAAATGAACTGCAAGCATACAGGCTTCAAGCAAGCGAGCATGGTAGGCCAGGCATGCAAAAAGCACAAGCACGCTAGGTACACAATTTTTAAACACGCAAAAGCATATGAGCCACCTATTTACCATCCTTAGTGCAAGACTAGGAATATGTGTTTCAAAAGTTTAGTTAAATTTATGCCTCTTATCACAAACAGTTGAATGTTAGCTCTACTAAATCAATAAATTCTCTCCACTTTTAACAGTTTTTACTTTTCCATACATCACATCTTTTTTACTTTAAAAAACACAAATTTCAAAAAATTAGGTTATGAGAATCGAAGATCTCTTTCACTCTTATAATATTTATTATTTTTAACATATATTATAGTTGATCCTTTCTGTTTTAGACACAGAATCATACATTGTTCTCCATTTAGTACATATATTTGTGGATAAATAGTGAGTACGCAGATGGGTTTCCACCTGTTTAATTGATAAGTTTACCGAAATTCCATCCTTGCGAAAATAGGCTTCAAAAATTTTTTGTCCTGTGCATCTTATTTCCTTGTGTCATCTTCTATCGCCAAGTATGTAACTCACCTAGACCCCACTCGTTCCGAACCCGTTTATTCTACTTAACCTGCTATGCGGAATTTATGGCATAGTAAAAATTTACTAAAGCTCCCTACCGAAAGAGATAATATATATATATATTGAAGTAATTTTATAGTACTTAAGGTTTTAATTTCTAAATCTATATTGGAAAGAGTAGTTAATTAAATTTTTAGAATTATAAATGAGTTAAGCTATTTGCAAACTATTTAAGCTCTCCTAACTTTAACCTTAACTTGATTCGACTTCGATTCATAAATGAGTTAAACTTGAGCTTAAAATAAAACCCATTTATTTAAATATGCCAAGCTCCAAATCTTATTTAAGCTTTTTAATAAGTTAATTGATGAGGAGGCTCGTGACCAAGTTCATTTATATTGTTAACGAGCTAACTGCACATACACATTACATTAAATGCTGAGAAATATATTATAAAAATATAAAAGTGAGACTATTGTAATTTTAAAAAATTGAAAAAATAGAAGAATGAAAATATGAGAATGGAAAAATAAGGCTATGGGCTAAAGTAAAAATCATTAATGTATGTAAAAAACATAAAATTATGAATTAATTTTATTGAAATAAAAAAAGAAAAAAAAAGTAGATTCACTAATTTTGAGTTAATTTCAAGTTTTATCAAACTTAAACTTAGAGCTCATTTATCTAAATGAGCTTAAGAACTGAGCTCGAGTTTCAGATTCTTTAATCAATTCAAACTCTTTCTTAATGACTTCAAACTCAACCTTATAATTTTTATGCTCCGTTAAAGCTCGAGTTGAATAAAGACACACAATGATTATCAAAGATTTATCCTATCTTACGTAAAGACATGAAATGATTAAGAGGAATATAAAGTTGAAAAAAAAAAAAAAAAAGAACGAATGAAGAAGAGGAGAAAATTCGTAAGGCTGCAAACCATAGCTTAAAATTTAAATAAGCTAGGGAAAATCTTAGATAATCATTTCGTGTCTTTAGTTTATGTATGATATGGTAAATCTTAGATAAAATTTAAGTATCCATAGCTCAAAAATGATTAAACTTAACATTGGTATGCCATTGAGGGGATCAGATTTCATATCTTTAAATAGCATCTACAGAAATAATGGACTCTCAGCCTTAATGAATATTAATTATTGAAATTCCGAAATAGTTCAAAACTATGAAGTCAAATATTTTGCTTGACACCCTTATCCTTGACAAAAACTCATATTTTTGCCGAACGAGAACTAGATGCTAGCTACGCAACTTTTCATAAGTAAATACTCGTCACTTTTCTTTAATTATCATAATACTCAATTTTTCAGTTTATAGCAGCGGTTGTCATAACTTATCTTTGCATTTAGAAAATAGAAAGGAAAAGGAATATTGTTGCTTTAAGTATTTAAACATAACATTTTTCTATTAAAAACATTACACTTGTTGTCCAGAAACTCCACCAGTTGAAATAGTGGATTTCATCTTCTAGCACCTGGGCTAGGCTTCTGAGCTTTAGATGGATGGAACCTGACAAAACACGCTGAAGGTGTCTCCAGCGCTGGCATTCCAACACTCATGTTAGAAATATGATGGAATTTTGGCAAAATAACAGCGAAACTAGGTAACATACGTAAGGCCTTATCTCTCATTTATAAGGGACAGGCCAAAGATATTTCTAGCAAATAATCTATTTGATTGTATCGTCTCAAATTGTTACTTTTCTAATTTGGAGTCTTTTCAAGATGGAAAATTTATCTACTTGATGAATTCCTTTTTAGCAATGTTTGGCACCGACCTAATAGGGATCAAGGTCTTCTGACTTCTAGGAGAGCCCCCATCCAGGTCAAGGACTTCGAAGTGCATGAAGTCCCCCAATTAGGGGAATCTCTTCTGTTGTTCCGCCTTAAGGTCAGATTGGCAAAGTTGAGGTCGATCAGGGATTTAGTCTGGAGTAGGCTGAGCAAGCTAATCTTTGCTTTGGACTACTTTCACATCATCTAGAGCAAGCTAGGTCCATATTACTTTAGGCCTTGCAATCAGTTATGGATAGGGGGCAAGGTTTGATTAGACTTAGAGAGCTTCAACTGAAAATTGCCTATCAACACTTGGACCCTCTCTCAGCAGTCTCCTCTTCCATTTCTCCTTTTCTTCAACGTAATAGATGTAACGACCAGCGAATTGGTTCATACATATCATGGGTGATGTCATGGTGTTACTTTCCCAATATTTGCCTATTCACTTTCCCAATTTTTAGTATAAATAAGCTAGGGCATTCACTTTCCTTCCCCACTCTCATGATACTTCTTGAAAAACCTCTACATTTCCTTCTTGCCCTCACTATTTCCTTCATCTTCTTTTCTAAAACCATGAAGTTTTCTTCAATTGTGGACGAAACATTGAGCTCCGTTAGTGTTTCCCACGATCTTATGGACAAAGCATTGAGCTTAGGTAATGCTTCCCATGATCTCAATTGTGGACAAACCATTGAGCTCCAATAGTGTTTCCTACGATCTTAGGGACAAAGCATTGAGCTTAGGTAGTGCTTCCCATGATCTTTATTATGAGATCAATAATTTTGGTCTCAATAAGGAAGGTGGCTCCACTCCCTCCCAAATGGTGGTGTGAGGCAACAGTGACAACGATAGCAATAGCACAAGCAGCATACCAGCAAAATAGAGGGTTTTTGACCCTTAAGCACAAAAAATGTTAGATAGATGGGAGATGATTTAAGGTATTTCTTGTGATTAATATGCTGATGATTGGGAAGAGAGTAAGGCAGTTGAGGTACCTTATTCAAAAGCCATAAAGGGTAAAGGCTCTAATGGCATCAAGAGTAACATCTCCAATAAGGAGTTATATTATAAGTAATTCATTCTATCCTCCAAATTAAGTAGTGATTCATCTTGGTGAGCATGATCGAGCTCTTGTAATTTGTGGAGATAAAACCTTCTATTTGTACTACACTCAGGTTGAGTATGGGTTTTGGCATCCATCCTCAAATTTTCTAATGGAATTTTTCACGTACCATCACCTAAGCCCCTCCTATTTGGTATCGAACTCCTTTAGGTGCTTGGTGACCGTTGAGGCATTGTGCAACTAGTTTGTGCACAAGCCAATGTCATAATTATGTCACTATTTTTTCAATATGAAGAGTAAGGGCAAGTGGATTTATCCATCAACCCATCCAAGTTAGAAGCTCTTCAAGCAGTTTTCCTCGAAAGTTTATAACTAGAAGGAGCATTACGTAGTCATCAAGTTAGAGCACATGATACACCAAAGGGACATACTTGAGGTGCACTAAATGAACAATCAAAACAAGGAGAAAAAGACTAGCAAATCCGAATGCAATCAATTAGATATAATGCACCAGCTAATCCATACAACCTAGCACATGTTTGATATGATACTCAAACAAATGTAAGGGTCACTTGCTACTAACTCTTATTAAAGGAGATAAAAAAGAGTTGAGAAGATAGGGAAATACTCTACAAGGAAATGTATTCAATCAATCAAAAAGCTACATGTTTGCTACTTAAAGGAGGACCCTTATATGCTCGACTACTAGGGTTAAAACTAAAAGGTTAAATTATAAGTGTATTCTTAGGATAAGTGAGCCTCGTTCGTGTATAACTAAGTTTGGTAGTTAATTTAGGGCATTTGGGAAGGTAACTTGATTAGGCTAGAAATTTACAAGAAACTCGGTAACTTTAGTCAAGGAGTTCTTATAGGCTCATAATTCAAAAATATAATTAAAATAGTGAGAATTTACTATATTATATGTGAGCCCCTAAGTCGCAATTAAGGCAATAATACCTAGATTTAAAACTTTCGAAAAAACTTATTCAATTGAGTCCAAATTTTACAATGAGATCAAAAAAGTTAGTAGAAATAACTCGATAAAATTATATTTTAAAAATAATTTCATAAAACCCTAACTTTAGCCTTAAGAGTATAATTATTCAATATTGTGTAAAACTCTTCAAGACCTCTAAAACTAAGCCCCGGAATATAACTAAGCACTAGAGATGAATTATTTAAGTTGCAAAGTGAATAATATTGCATAAAATAATATATAAAATATATATATGCTTACAAATATATCTAATATATATAATAAATATACATGTGAATTAACCCAAAAACCCTAAAATCATGCAGAATAAGCAATAAATTAGAAAAATTAAAAAGAAAATGTATCCTAAAAATTAATGACATGGGTAAAACATAACTCAATGAATATGAATAATCATTACATGCATCATTTATATAGGATATATGCACATATATTAGCAAAACCCCTAAATATTAATATATTATACATATGAAAATTTCACTAAAATACTAACTAAATTAATCAAAACACTTAAGAAAAATCTGGAAACAGTCATGGCAACCCCTGAATTATCCAAGAGATGAATCAAAAGTGAATTTCATAAGTAATTGATACCTTCCCCTTGGAAACTAGTGATGGAAAAGTAAACAAAATATAAAATAAAACTACTTAATTATAAAGAAAAATCATAGCTAGCCCAACTCAGTATAAATAGAGCTCAATACTTCATCTTACACATTTTAGACACCTGGTACACTCAAAGGAAAATCAAAAGAAATTATTAAAAAATAGGGGGCAAATGGGAAATAACAAGCAAGTAATTACCCTAGGATCGTTTCCAACCTAAACCACCACCTACTGTGAAACCCCATTAGCCCCTAGCAAGACACCTACTACCTAGCAATGCTGACACACCCCTATCGGCCGCCACTCGTTGGAGCTCCAACAAACGTTAAGCTCCCATTTCTACCCTATTTTTCACCTAATTTCTAAAAATATTAAATAAATTAGGAAAAATCTAAAAAAAATTATTCCTAGTTATTTTAAGTATAATTTCATGTGGTAAATTTATCTTGATAAAATTTTAATTATTTTATATACTTCCTTAAGAAATGCTACTATTCATCCAAATTTTACAAATCTAAAATAAACATATTAAATAATGTTGTTTTAAGCTCAAAATTTTTTTGTAGAATCTTCATTACACCTAGTTTAGTACGTAACCTAATTTTGATTTCATACACGTCCAGTATTTATTGTATTTTTTACCTTGAAAATTGCTAAAATTGGAATTTTCTAAAATAAATTGTTTTTTGTGAAAATAATTAATGAAAATGAGATTTGATGACTTATGGACACTTGTAGTAATGTTAGGACAATATGGAAATTGTTTTGCATGAAAATGATATTAATTTAAGGGCAAAAACATAATTTTACATATTTAAGTAATAATCCTAATTGCATAAGACAAATTACTAGTAGAATTCCATATATTTTTCTGAGTTTACAAAAAATTTCATAGATTTATTTTATATTTATAGCTATTTATTATGAATTTTCCTAGTTAAATGGCTTAATTTACGAATCGAGACATATTTTTAGCAATATTAGGCTACAATATGTTAATTATTTGATTAAATCATAATTATATTTACTCCAATCAAACATGATTACATATTTTTTTTGTTATATTTTGTAACATTATACGACCTGGGTTAGGATGTACATGTGCTAAGGATAAATAATACGTGTTTTATATGTTTTACTTGAAAATTTCGTAAAAGCACACTTTATTTAGATAATACAATATTAATGTGATATTACTTGTTACATGAATTTATATGTATACTACGATTAAAAATATTCTTTAGAAGTTATCTTTTGAAATAGAATACGTATTACATATTGTCAAGAAAATTAGATAATTTTGTTAAAATTAGATAATTTTAGGTAATAAAATAGGTATTTTTATAATATTACGAAAACTATCGTCCTAAGATGGCCTTTTCATAATTGTAACATAATTTAACCGATTAAATGTATGTTTTGATACAATTGAAACAATATATGATAAGTAATAGTATAATTATATATATCCATTAATATTAGCTAATTTAATATAACTTATATAATAAAANTATAATATTAATGTGATATTACTTGTTGCTTGAATTTATATGTATATAAGGATTAAAAATATACTTTGGAAGTTATATTACGTATTGTTAAGTTCATAAAAACCCAACAATACTAATTTTATTAAAATTTGGATAATTTTAGGTAATAAAATTGGTATTTTTATGATATTACAGAAGCTATTGTCTTACAATGACCTCTCCATAATTAAAACGCAATTTGACTGATTAAATGTATGTTACAATACAACTGTAACGATATATTATAAATAATAGTATAATTAAGTATATCCATTAATATTAGCTAATTTAATAAAAATTATAAAATAAAACTATTATAATTAAATACATGTATAAATATATATATATTCATAATATAAGAATAAGATACTTTAAGTGTATATATATATATATATGTATGTATGTATGTATGTATGTATGTATGTATATCTATATTAGATAACTTATAATCAAGTAAGGGTATTGAGATTATAATATAAATTTGGTATATAAGATAAGTGTATATATATATGTATAAATGTAACTTCATTAAAATAACTATCTAAATAATATTTTAGCTAAGTTATACAATAATACATAAAGCCAGATAAAACTCTAATGTTCTAATAAATCTTATGAAAACTAATTTTGGGTTTTGGTGTATATAGGATTTCCAAGTGAGTAGAACGTTGACGATAAATAATAGGGATCAAGGACTAATTACATGCTCTCAAGCCCAAGGGGGCTCTCAGGTAATCCGCTAAGCTATCCGAGGTGAGTTAAGCACCGAGGAACAGTGCTTCCCTCAGTCCGATTTACCGAGCTACTTCACTCTCCATACTATCCAAGGCATTGCCGAGGTGACCAACCAACATGCCAAACCAAACTCTTCGCTGTGCATAAGTCTAAGGGCTAAATCTAAATACAACAATCTCCACAATACCAAGGTCAAGTTGATAATTGTCAAGAGCCAACCATCCAAGGCTTACCCTATTGTGAGCCGTCCTTGAGCCAACCCCAGTCCAGCCTTGGTAGTCAAGGTACCAAACTTCTGATGTCGAATAGACCTGAATAAAGGCCCACCTTTGCTCGAATTAGACTATCATTAGAATCGCAAATTAAAAACACATGTACACTGTTCTTTTTGACAACCGTACTATCCTTTCCAACAGATGACGTTTGCTGCGTACGATTTCATGTTTTCCTTGTAAAGTATTCTCCTTTTATTTAGCAAATAGGAATTTATTTTTGTAATTATCTATAACATAAAACTTGCCCTAATAGGGTACTATAAATAACCACTTAATGTAATAGCCACAAGAGAATATATAGAAGAATCGACTGAACCTTTTACCCTCTCTTGAGCTAAGTGCCCTCTTACTTACTCTTGAGCTACTCTTATCTAAGCTCATTCGAGCGTGAACTAGTAGCGAGTAACCTTCGACTATACTTGTATGTCATATCAAGTGTAACCTGAGCTCATGTGAGATGTTAGTACATCATATCTTTCGTCGGTACACGAGAAACCCTTGCTCACCCTCAACTAACATTCACTTTTCAAGCCATCTTGCAACTTGGACCCTTCCTTTTAGTTACGCGTAATACTGGGTTTGTGTGTTCATTCATGAGTCCATATCAATAAAGACCTACCGAAGTGAGCATATGTATAAGTAATTTATGATTGTGGCCTTGCCGCTGGTTAAGATACTATATCAAAGTATCTTAAGACTTGAAAGTACTTTTGTTTGTGGTTGTAAATTAGCTATCTATACGCATGTTATGTATATAATTGATATTCTATTTTGTGATAGGAGTTGAACTCATTGGCATGTTATTCTACATGATTTCATATTATTGGTTTGTTTGATTTTTTTTCGCCACCCTTAAATGAAATTAATAAAAACCTGACCACTAACTTAACTGAACATGTATAGCAACCCACTGGGTGAACGATTAAGTGTGTTAGACCAAATACTAACCCCCTTTGATGAGGATAGCTAAAATGGTCTTTTCCCTACTCTTAATCAAACAAAGTGACAAGAAATGAGGTCACAGCAAGGTTAGGGGTTATAGTTCAAGAGTAGTCTTAGGAGGAACGTGTTCTCTATTGCATAAACTTAGGTTTAGTTTGATTTGAGTCATGATAAAGCTTCTCAATCTAAGTTAAAGCGAATGTAATTTCTCTAGCCTCACAATAGACCGAATAACATTGTGCGATGTTACATATGATTGACTGCATTGCATTTCATTATAAATAATAACCTTCTTTAGGCTTATATGATACTCTTTTGTCTCTATCCCACTTACTGAGTTAGTTGTCCTCACATCCCTACAAATACTGTTGCAAGTGCTAACTAAAAGTAAAGATGTAACATTATAACCAACTACATGTTAGTATGCAAGGGGTTAAGAGTGAGGAAAGTGTAAAGACTATTGAAACTTAATCACTCTTGGTGTCTTGTTTTAAGAAAACTAACTGGTCTCCCTGGGCGGTCACTAGTTTTCTTATGAAGTTTGTATATATATATCAGAACCTATGAACTTTTAAAAATTTTCTTGGCACAATGTAACTTTTGATATTAATATAGCCATGTAAACATAAGTTAAGTACTAAAAGTATGCACCATAGGTTTTTCTTATGATTATTATGAAGGAAATACCACAGGTTTTGCTTATAATAGGTACCCTATTGGATACTTTACGCTGGTTGAGTTGTGTTTGCCCTATGTAGATTACATCTATGATAACGGTTGTGAGATAAGCTTCTATCTTAGATTAGTTTACATAACGAGACTATTATGACTCTATCATTCGAGGCATGATAGGATGTATACAAAAGAGGTAAAAGTAGAATGCTAGTACAAGAATTTGTCAAAGAATCATTATAGGATCATGCATCTAAGGATACATGTCACTTGTTGGTTAGAAGCTCTACCAAAAGGTGAAAAGAAACACGTCATACTGTTCTCTAATGCAAATGGAAGTTTGGGTATCATAATAGCTTAGTAATTGGGTTAGATAGCCCAATGGTCATTGGAAAAGTACGTTAGCCGGATTAGCTGACATGAGAAGGATTAGGTTAAGAGGAGCAATAACTCAACTAGTGCTAGATTTACTTGGCATCTAATTGAGCTGTGTTAAGAGTCGAACCATCTGCCTTTCCTTGGTCTACCAACCTATTTTATAATAAGTTAAGAACTATTCTAGTTGCTATTAATGTCTTGTACTTTGCTCGAAAGAAGTGTAGTTGGCATTGGACTTGATAATAATACCCTTCCCTTATTGGCTCATAAGCTAGGACTTGTCAAGTTAGGCCTTAAAGTTCTCTAGCTTGGCTTTGGATTATAAGTCTAAGGGCTTGATTCCTATCAACACGGCCTAGACTTCTAATGCAATAGGCAAAACTTATTTGAACTGTACCCAAAGATGATCCTAGTCAATATGATTGCAAGGTCACCACTAAGTTATTAAACCAATGGTAGATGAGGCAATGTTAGTCTTGGAATATGGCTACTATTCTAAAGAAATTCAATAGGGGGCATGACATTCTTACCCACATCATAGGTCCTTCATAGTTACCTATTGTGCTATGTTGGTTAGTTGTTGTACTGAGGGATTGCGTGATCCGTCATGCTCATAAAGGAAGACTTTTAGGGGAAGAACTAGGACTCAATACGTTTTGTTGTTATTTAACTTATTCTTTTTCTTGTTCTCTCTTATAGCTTAGAATTTGACCACTGTAAGTATGATCGCCTTGTTAGATAAGGATAAAGTGGAGGATGGACAAGGAGGCTAGTGATGCTATTCGAAAAGCTATCTTAAGGGTTTGTAGGGGAGACAAAAAGAAGGCTCGAGGGATTGATCAGTAAGTTGCAAAGGAGTCAAGTCACATTCGTATGCCCTTTAGAGGCTCGTAGGGAAGAAAAGACCAAAGAAGAGGAGTCAGGGCACTGAAGAGGTTGATCGTTCCTCAAAAAGGCCTCACATTAAAGATGTAAACCATGAAGGGTCTGGTGATGTAAGGGTTGGTGCTGCTAAAAGGGATGTTGATGCTGATGCCAATTTGAAGGAAGAGCAGGTACCAACCTTGAATAAGGAGGTCGCTACTCAAGACATGTTACCTTATACTGAGGTTGTCATGCCTCCTTCCGCCTCAACCAAGGTGTAAGTTGTTGTCATGAACAAAGTGACCCCCTTGTCATCTTAGAAGGTGGAGAAGAATTCTTTCATCTTAAGTGGTAGGTCCACCACATTAATAAGAGCTTGGAAGATGGGAAGGTCAATAGACATCCTCTCCAAGGCCCTCTTGGACGTAGATATTAACATTTTAGATACCATGTTTTACAAATCTACTAAGGGTAAAAAGTGAAGGTTACTTATAGCAAGATGCGCTAAGTGTGACTTATTCATGTGGTAAGATTTCATTCTTGCATTATTCAGTTTAACAATCTATTTTTCCTTTCAAAATGAGGAGTATATGGTCTATACATTCAACGTGCTAACTGTTAAGAAGAAGGGAGTAAGTTTTCATTCACCGTTGCTTTAACTAGGGTGATCTATTCATGTCTTAACTCTTTCTTCTCCTTATAGGGGAAGTTACTAAGGTTAAAGTAGCTCATGTGAAAGAGGAAGCAGCTACAACAAGGGAAAAGTTAGCCAAGGCAAGTAATGATAGGGATCGAGGACCGGTCACGTGCTCCTGAACCCGGAGGCTAGCTTAGATGGTTTGCAAAGCTATTCAAGGTAAGTTAAGCACCGAAGAGCAATGCTTAGCCTAGTCTAACTTACTAAGCTACTTCACTTTTCACACCATCCAAGGGACTGTTGAAGTCATCAATTGACATGCCCAGCCGACCCCTCCACAACACATCATTCCAAGCACCAAATCAAGATGTAACCAACCTTACAATACCAAGATTGAACTAACAATTGTCATTAGCCGACCATCCAAAGCTAACCTAAATGTGATTAACCCTTGTCCAATCCTAGCAATCAAAATAGCCAAACTGCCAATGCCGATTGGACCTAATCAAAGCCTACCCTTGCTCAGCTTATAGTATTATTGGGACCATAGAATGAACAGAATTATGTGTACGCTATCCTTTTTGACAAAAAGATATTCTTTTAGCATGATTACATTGATACCCCTGTAAATTATTATTTATAATACCTAATTAGAGTAAGTCTTAGGTTATAGGAAATTACAGAAGAGGATTTCTACTAGCTAGGAAAAACTTGCAAATTGTAATAGCTGCAAGAAGAACATACATAAAGAATAGATTGAACTTTCTCACTCTCTTGAGCTAAGTATCCTTTCTACTTACTCTTGAGCTACTCTTATCTAGCCCATTAAGCGTAACCTAGTAGCAAGTATCTTTTGGCCATACTTGTGTGTCATATCAAGGATGACCCAAGCTCGTATGAGGCGTTAGTACATCATATCCATCATCGGTGCATAGGAACCCTTGCTGATCCTTTAACTGCCATTTATCTTTTGGACCATCTCGCGGTCTAGACCCACCCCCTTTTATTACGTATGATATGGGCTTATATGTTCATCTACAAGTCTGCATCATCTTAGTATCAGAGCCTAGCTATGTTCGAAGCTAGATTCTGCTACTGTGTTCTTTGAGTAGTTTATTACTACTCCCATATGATAGGGATTCTATTGTTAATATTGGATTTTAGTAGTTGAGAAGTGTTCTTTACTCTGTTTTCTCCTGTTCTCGATACGCAAAACCGAGTGTGGTTAACTGTTTGTTTATTATGTAGTTGTCATGGTGTTGGAAGTATTGGTCATTGATCTACTGTTGTTAATTGCGGAAAGAACTTCAAGTGGTAGTATTAGACGTCAATTTTGTTGAGAAACCATCAATGTCAAGTTTAAGTGTTCAAGGAACTTTGGGAAACCAAAAAAGTGATACTCGACATAGCCAAGGGCAAGAAAGAAGCTTCATACCTCAATCAATGGATGACCACTTAGATAAGTTTACCAACTTGGTAGGTAGTTTGGTGACTGTTATCCAAGAAGATAGGCAACGAGCTAGAAATAGCCCTACTAGAGAACGTGTGCAGCAAGAGCGAGGCAATGGTCAGTTTGGCCAAGTTAATGCCCCAGCTCGAGCACCCTGAGCTAAAGGAGTTGGTAGGGATGCTAAACAAAGACTAGCACTTGAAGAGATTGAGGAAGAAGCAGAAGGAGATGACGACACAAAGGAGTACTACGAGGCTAAAAAAAGAAATGTACGAGCCCCTAGAGTTGAAGGATTCAAGATGCGTATTCTAAGTTTTTCTAGAAGTGGTGATGCTGAGGATTACCTGGATTTGGTAGATAAGATTAAAAAGTAATTTAAATGCTACGAAGTGCCCGATAATGTAAAGGTTAGATTTACTATGTCAGAGTTTACTAGTTATGCTACTTTGCAGTGGAAAAAGTTGTAAGCTACCTAATGAAGAGAAGGAGAACGAGAAATTAAGGGATGGGATGAAATGAAGAGAGTTATGAGGAGAAGGTTTGTGCCAAGCTACTATCTTCAAGATGCCTTCAAAAGATTATAGGAACTGAGACAAAGAGGATCGACTGCTGAAGCTATGTCAAGGAATTCCAGATGTTAATGATCCAATGCGAAGTAAGCGAGCCTAAAGACTAAATGGTATCTCAATTCATCAATGGACTGAAATATGAGATCAGAGATATCTTGGAAACTATGGAAATTAGGTCACTCAACGATGCGATTCGAGCCACCCAGAGGATAGAAAGATGCTAAATAGGAAGGTTCCAACCACCAATTAGCCGACCAGGCAGTAGCCAAACTGTTCCAAGCAAACCTGCACAAACAAAACCAAGTAAGATTACTAAGACCCAACCTGCTCAAACCACCCGAACAAAAGAAAAGGAAGGCCTGAGGAAGTTTGAGAAAGGCTAAAGTTCGAGCAGGAAGATGAGTGAAATCAAGTATTTTAAATGCCAAGGATTTGGACATGTGGTCGCCCAATATCTTAATAGAAGGACTATAGTAATTTGAGGTGAGATATTGACTCTCGAAGTGAACAGGACTAATGAGGAAGTAGAGGAGCTGAAGGAAGAAAAACAAACTGAGCTGTTCGAGGAAGAAGTTATCTACGGTGAGGAAGGTAACTTTATGCCGTAAAGGAAGAAAAACAAACTAAGTTGTTCGAGGAAGAAGTTATCTACAGTAAGGAAGGTAACTTTATGCCGACCACTCTAGTGTTAAGAAAAACAATGAGTGTCAATCCTATGCCCGAAGATGAATAAAGAGAAAATCTCGTCCACATCGGATGCAAAGTGAATGAGTTACTATACGCCCTAATAGTTGATAGTAGGAGCTATACCAATGTAACTTCTGCGTTTATGGTCCAGTAATTGAAATCGTCGACCAAGCCCTACCTAAAACCATATAAGCTTTATTGTCTCAGTGATAAGGGAGCCTTATAGGTGAACAAACAAGTTTCCGTACCGATCTGCATTGACAAATATCAAGATGAAGTGTTCTGTGATGTGTTGCCTATAAGTACATCCTATATTCTACTTAGACGATCGTAGATGTTTGACGAGCAATGATAAATGATGGAAGGAGGAATACTTGTTCCCTAAAGTTTGAAGGTAGGAGGGTGAAATTGAGTCCTATGACTGCTAAGTAAGTAAGAGTCATGTAGTCCCAACTAAGTCGAACCTTGAAGATAAAAGCTTTAGTATTGACCCGAGTGGAATTGAAAAGAGGGATGGAGCTCAAAGGACCTACCTATCTACTAGTATGAAGAATTTTGGAGTTGAGACCCGAGGAGGAAGAGCTGCTTGTTGAGGTAAAAACCTTACTAAAGGAATTTACCAACCTGTTTCCAAAGGAGCTACTGAAAGGTCTACCCCCAATCCAAAGCATTAAGCATGCAATCAACTTATAGCCAGGAGCTGCCCTGCTGAACAAACCTACCTATAGGCTGAAACCTAAATAAGCTGTCGAGCTATAAAGGCAAGTAGATGAGTTGATGAGGAAGGGGTATGTGCACGAGTCCTTAGTCCTTGCGTAATGCCAGCCCTATTAGTGCCAAAGAAAGATGGTTCTTAGAGGATGTGTATAGATAGCCAAATGATCGATCGAATCATCATCAAGTACAAGTATCCCATACCTAGGCTTGATGACATGATGGATTAATTAAGCAAAGCAAGAGTGTTCTCTAATATTGACCTTAAATCTGGATACCATTAGATCTGAATGCGCAAAGGTGACGAGCGGAAGACCGCATTCAAAATGCCCTATAGATTATATAAATGGCTTATAATGCTATTTGGACTGTCTAACGTACCAAGTACATTTATGCACCTGATAAATCATGTGCTTCGAGACTTATTAGGAAAGTTTATGATAGTTTATTTTGACGACATCTTGGTGTACACCAGTAACATCTTCGAAGTGTCTTTGAGAAACTTTGAGCAAAACAGCTCTACACCAATTTAAAGAAGTGTGACTTTTGCCGATTCGAGGTGATATTCTTGGGATTCGTTGTAAGTAGTGGTGGCATACGAGACGATGAAGAAAAGATTAGAGCAATCATCAAATGGCCAATGCCAACCACTCCAGTTAACATAAGAAGTTTCCTTACCTAGCATCATTCTACCATAGATTTATAAAGAATTTTAGTACAATTGTGGCCCCACTCACCAAACTCTCAAAGAAGAATGTTAAATTCAAATAGGGGGAGAAGGAGTCGAAGAGTTTTGAGGAAGTAAAGGACAGGCTGACTACAGCCCCTGTCTTAGCTTTGCTAAGCTTTGACAAAGTGTTTGAAGTAAAGTAAGATGCATCCGGATTAGGCATAGGTATCGTGCTGATGCAAGAAGGCCGACCGATTGCTTACTTCAATGAGAAACTTTAAGGAACTACACTCAAGTATTCAATCTATGACAAAGAGTTCTACTCCTTAATCCAAGCCCTAACAGTATGGCATTACTATCTGTTACTTAAGGAATTTTTTATCTACACCAATCATAAATCCTTAAGTTATTTAAAGGGCCAACCTAAGTTATGTCGAAGACAAGCCAAATAGGTCAAGTTCTTGGAGGGTTTTTCCTATGTTGTGAAATATAAGAATGGGAAGAACAACGTAATAGATGACGTCCTATCAAGACGACATACCTTCCTATTTATGCTCAATGTGAGGAAGGACGAGTACCGAATGACTATCACAAGGAAGACAGATACTTATTCAGGAAGAAGAGGCTATGTACCCCGACCTGTTCCTTGAGAGAATTACTATTACATGAGACGCATGGAGGAGGATTAACAGGACACTTTGGGCAGTGCCATACTTATAAACTACTAGCTGCAAGATTCTTTTAGCCAAGAATGATGAGAGATGTACAATCCATATTGGAAAGGTATACGACCTACCAAAAAGCAAAGAGCTGAGCAAGGACACCATCTACCCTTGCTTATCCCCACCAAACCATGGTTCGAGCTAAGTATGGATTTTATGTTAAGATTATCGAAAACGTCTCGAAGGAAGGACTCCATCATGGTGGTCGTAGATCGATTTAGCAAGATGACACATTTCATGCCTTGTTCCAAAACTAACAACACTTTGACTATCTCTTTTCTTTTCTTACAGGAAATTATCAAGCTTTACAGAATACTTAGAACCATTGTTTGGGATTGAGACCTAAAGTCCATGGGCCACTTTTAGAGGATGCTATGGAGGTGAATGGGATCCAAGCTATTGTACAACACTTCTTATCATCCACAGACCAATAGGTAGACTGAGGTAGTCAATAGAACCGTAGGAACTTTACTATGGGTTGCTATCGGATGAAACATAGCTGATTGGGATCTATGTCTAGCAATCATTGAATTTGCATACAACAAGACCGCCCATAATGTAACAAATATGTCTCTATTCGAGGTTGCCTATGGGTTTAACTCCGAGCTCCCGATGGACCAAGCACCCCAACTAAGACCTGATGATGACTAGCCAACTGCAAAAAGAGTTAAAGCCATTAAAGCCATTCACCAAAAGGTTGTGGAGCAATTGAGCCAAGCTACTATTAAGCTTGAGAAGTAAGACCGAGGACAAAAGAAGAGAGAATTTCAACTAGGTGATTTGGTTTGAATACATCTCAGCAAAGAACAATTCCCAAACTTAAGGAAGAGCAAGTTGTCACCTAGATCCAACAAACCTTTCAAAGTGCTTGAAAAGATCGATTCTAATGGCTATAGGGTTAAACTACTTGAAGGATATGGAGTCTCGAACTCCTCTAACATTACCAATCTCTAACCTTATACTCTCGACGACAAGTAACCTGGATCTAAACCAGATTTGATCCTAAATCTCAAATAACCCAGAGAAGATGATAGGGATCAAGGATTGATCATGCGTTCTCAAACCCGAAGGCTAACTCAAATGGTTCATGGAGCTATTTGAGGTGAGTTAAGTGCCAAGGAGTACTACTTAGCCCAATCTGACCTGCCGAGATACTTCACTATCCATACCATCTAAGGGACTATTAAGGTTATCAACCAACATGTCTAGTCAACCCCTCTACAACACACCAGTCTAAGCACCAAATCCAGATGCAGCCAACCCTACAATGCTGAGATTAAACTAACAATTATCAAGAGCCAACCATCCGAGGCCAACCTAAATGTGAGTCAACCTTTGTCCAGTCCTGGCAATCAAAATTATCTAACTGCTGATGCTAATCGAACTTAATCGAGGCCCACCCCTGCTCGGCTCGTAGTATTATTGGAACCACAAAATGGCCAAAATTATGTATACACTATCCTTTCTGACATCCATGTTGTCCTTTCTGACATCCATGTTGTCCTTTCTGACAAAAGGATATTCTTTTAGCGTAATTACATTGATACCCCTATAAATTATTTCCCTTTTTCCTAGCTAGTAGAAATCCTTTTCTGTAATTTCCTTTAACTTGGGACTTACCTTAATTAGGTATTATAAATACTTGTCAATTGTAATAATCACAAGAGGAACATATACAGAGAATATATTGAACTTTCTCACTCTCTCGAGCTAAGTGTCCTTTCTACTTACTCTTAAGCTACTCTTATCTATCCCATTAAGCATAGACTAGTGGCAGGTGCCCTCTGGCCATACTTATACGTCATATCAAGTGTGACCTAAGCTCGTGTGAGATGTTGGTGCACATATCCATCATCGGTACACAAGAACCCTTACTCATCCTTCAACTGCCATTTATCTTTCAAACCATCTCGCGATTCAAACCCACTCCCTTTGGTTACGCGCAATAGTAGGCTTATGTGTTCATCCACGAGTCTGTATTAGGTAAGCTAGAAGAGGTGAAATTTTGGTGCAAAGAGAGAAAGATAATGTCACTAGCCTAGCTACCTTACTTAAGGCGAGCAAAGTCGAACTAGAGAAAGAGAAAGGCAACAACTCCATTCTTATTTAGGAGGTTAAGAAGGTAATAGGCGAGTTAAATGTCATGCTAAGAGAGCATAACCGTTAAGTAAGCAAGCTAAAGTCCCTAAAGGCCAAGGACCACAAAAAGGAGGAAGAGTTACAACATTTGCGAATGGAGGTTAGTTAACAAGAGACACAGGTTGTCAAGTTAGAGAGCAAATCAATCGCTCCCCCTATTATATGGAATAGGATATTCAACGATATTCTTACTAGCAAGTAGTAAGAGGTCGAGCAGAATGGAATTATAGTGGAATCAAGATGGAGGATCCAAGATTTAATGTAGGGAGAGTATTCCCAACTAAATTTTTACTTCCTCAACTTCTTAGATCCACCTCCCTAATATGCCACTATCTGATAACACTCATTTATCATATATATTTCAAAGAGAATTTGTATAGTTTTTGTTCATTATTTGTGTTAATAATGAAGAATTTGATGCTTTCTTGTTAACGATTTCCTTTATAGGTCCTTGAAGAGCTTTTGACGAATTTTTGAAGAACTAGGTGAAGATTTAGGGCTTTAATGCAGGATACATTAACCAAGTAATTCAAGGAAGGAGTTTCAAATGAGAAATTAAGTCTAAAGGAGATTATGTATGAAGATCACAATCGTACTTTTGGCCATGATCCCTCCATTTAGAAATTTCATGAATTTGAAGAATTGCATATGTAAAGGAAAATCATGCCTAAAGATCACAGCTATGATCCTAGGGCATGATCACACTATTGATAAGGAAATCTTTCGTTTTTGGAAAGTCTCTTTGTAACTCTAGGTTAAAGTTTTATAAATAAGACATTGGACTTAGTTTTTAGAAAGAGCCCCTTAGAAGGATTGCATAGGGTAAAGTAGTAACAAGGGTTCCTCTCTTTATCATTCTCTTTTATTATTATTTCATGTTTTGATTTTAACATTCTTAGTAGATCTTTATTAAACCCTAGTTTTCTATTGAACGGTTGCTTATTATTCAATCTATGATATTACCTTTGAGATCTAATTACATTACATTTATTATCTTTAATTCAATATTGCCAACTGTTGAATTAATGTGTAAGTCTACTATAAAGTTTGCAAGATCCTATAATAAACGAACAAGTATAATTAGAAGTAATTAAATAAACTAAAATGTTTAGCTATTTGATTTCTTCAGATTAGAGTAACCTAATAGTGGAATCCAAGATCTTAATATGATTTTGAGATATGTTTTTGCAAAGCAATTCGAGTAAAATATACTTAAGGTTATGAATTAACTAAGAGATGCAGACCTAGTTGATTTATAGTACAAATTCCCATGGTCCAATGAATAATTGAAATTTGAAAGTCAGATAAAACTAGATAATACATAACAAATTTACTAAGGATTAGGTCTTTTCTACTTTAATTAATCTTCTTGTTTATTTTAGCATTCTTATTTATTTTATTGTTCTTATCTGCTTTTGATGTGTCTCCGAGGTCAGAGACCTAGAGAGGCACCACAGCGAACCAAAACAAGAAAATAAAATGGGGGGTTTAGCAAATCTATAAGCTATCTAGCCGGATATGACACACCAATAAGATGCAATACGGCTTAAGACTCGCCAAATGTGATATACCGGTCCAAGTGGTAAGGTTGCTCACCATAATCCTTGCTAAAGGGATTGATACGAGCGGGTAGAAAAGAGTTTTCCAAAAACAAAAAGTCTCAAGGGTTTTTCATTAAATATCAAAGCCTAACTAAAACCCTATACATACATTCTATTTATACATCATAGCAAACTTGTAAATAAAATGACTAGAAGGTTGCCCTTGTGGCATTCCTGTAAATGCAAAATAAACATGAGGTTAATTTAGGAAAAATACAATAAAAAGGAATTCTAAATAACATAAGCAAAAATAAATGATTAAATGATATGTCCAGGTGAGGAATGGACGAGCTAGGCTTCAACATTTGGTTGGGTAGTACCCTAAGTCCTATCATCATCCCCCCTTTGAAAAAGTTTCGACCCAAAACTTGATAAGTGTTTACTCTAACTTCCACCTAGATCAAAAACAAATCTACAAGAGTGAAATAAAAATAAATTACAATAGCTCAATTCAATAACCAAAGCAAATACAATTTGATGCTCCTTCCACTCATCATGAGCACAATCAACTAAACTCTTCATCAAACACCTTTCCTTTCACTCATCGTATATCTTGTCAATTAACCTTAAGTAGTTCCAACAGCTATCAATCATAAGGAATAACACAACTTCAAGCTCAAACGGGATACAAGCTTAAGGAATCTGAATATGTAAGAGCTTAAACTACTCCACTTCCTCAACTATTCTTGGAGCTTCATACTCTTCCAATGTTAGCTCCTCAACTTGCTTTTTAGCAGTTATCACCTCATCTACTTCCTCACAACTCCCTTCTTCTCTCCTCCATTTGTATACTTCAAATTCTTCCAATGTAAGAGAACGAAGGATAAGAATAACACAACCCAAATAAGAATGTCCATCACTATAACCTTGGAAAGCACCAATAAATAGCCTATAATATCTCACAGGAACAACACTACTACAATGCATATCATCTCTAAATAGCCCCATCAATGTATCAAAATAAAAGAATCTAACATGTGGATAGCTAATATAGTAGTACCTGTGATCATCAATATTACCAAGTGTCAATGGCAACAGGATTACGTCAAGAACATAGGTGCTAAGTTACAACTCATCCTGTCCTTCCTTATCAACCTTCTCCTCATCTTCAACTCTTACTTCTTTTCCCCCAGATTTCTTCTCTTCAGTATTCTCTGGTTGAGAGTTCTTTTGGTGTCTTAGTTCATCCTCGATCTCTTTAAGTCCAGCAAGTAGAATATGTAATTGTTCCAGCACATAAGAGGAAGTAGGATTTGTAACTTGGTAAGAAGATTTCATCCTCAAGTTTCATACATTACAATGCCTATGTTGAGCTCTAACAGTCATATTGAATAGATTTCAATTTAATAATGTTGAAATAAAATCACAAATTAGATAAGAACTAATGTTTATGATCCCCTCTAATATGTATATAATGGCTCGAGAATTTTTATGGCTTTAACACTTCAAGAATTCGTTGCTTAAATTTACTCTGGACAATACATATTCTTTCTTCCCTTCACTTTCTCATTTAAAAAAAAAACACACACACACACACACAAGATGTGGGATGTGGGGGGGTGGGGTACAATCCACAAACACATAGATCCCTCTTTCTCTCTCCACTACCTCTTTCTCTCGACCTAAGTCCCTCTCTTTCCCCACTACATACTCTCTTTCTCCACTATCACCCTCTCTCTCGACTTTCTCTTGGAACCAACACCCCCGCTCTCTCTCTTGACTGACCTTCACTCTACCTTCTCTTGCTCGCCACCCAACTCACTACCATAGTTAGCTACAACCCTCTCACGTACACCATAGTACATGAACCCGAACACCAATCCGAGCCCATCCCCTTTCATCCATCTTTGCTGTAATCTACAATAGCCTACGCACACAACTACACGAACACACTCCCTTTCACTTGCTATACGACTGCACAGACTACCCCTTCACACGCATTAACTCCACCAAGGCACACACTTCTCTCTCAGATGACAACACAAACACACACACTCTTGGTTGCTCTCTTTCAATCTCATTCTCACACACACCATCCTTAATCCCTAACATCACCAAATCAAACCCCACTATAGTAGCCTCGCGAATAGCCACCAATCCAAGACCTACTTCTCTCTCTCCAAGCTGACTCTCTCTCCTCTCAACAACACCCAAGCCGAACCTTAACAACACACACAACTCTCACTTCCTCTCCTACCGTCCATCGAACACACAGCACATCACCGCCCAAGCGCTAACCACCATCAATTTATAGCTCGCACGACTGCAGTACAGCAGCTCGGCAACAGTTCAGAAAATAAGTAGCTTGCACTCCCTGCTTGTTTGGCTCGGTAAGAATTGGACAGAATAGCTCAGAGTTCGAGTCACTACTTCAATTCGGATCGATAAGGTGCACTCAGCTCGAATGTAGAGTTTAGCTCAGCAATTCGTGAAAAAGGTCGGATATACACTTCGTCAGCTTGGCTTGGATACTTTAGTAGTTCAGCTCGGCAATTGTGAAGTAAGACAGCTCAGAAACAAGTCGATTCAGCAATTTCTAAAGTGCAACAGCTCGGCACTTGAGTCTTCAGCTCGACAACAGTAAAACAATGTACATGTCACATCAAAACATGTGCACAATCGAATTCACAACTGTGTAACTCAGTTCGGCACTGCATAATAGTGTATAACTTGCACAGCTCGGTAATAGTTCACAATAGTCACAATTTCACATAACCCAGAACCACCAACTGCACACAACTAATTCAACTCCGATGATAGCCACACCCAAACTCATTTACGCTAACAAAACAGCAGTATACAACAACACTGCTCTATGGCAATCTTCACCATTGAAACCACAAATTGAATACCACCACATTAGAGAAATCACCACGTAGCCAACACACACATAAACATAACTCGCAGCCACCACTTCGCATACTACTCAAACAATAGTCATGCGCCACCGCCTTCACTTTGCGGCAACTATGAAACCCAATTACAATTCGTACCCACAATAGCAGAATCTCCACCAAGCACTTCTATCACCCTCACAACACTATACATAGTGTTTACAGTATACAAACAAGAATAATAGGTAATCAATTTAGCCTCACGAGACTCTTAAATTAGCACCACATTCATACATGGCTAATACCCACTATACCCATGTGCAAATTCTTGTGACTCAGCACACTACACAAATGACAACAGTATCCTCAATAAACCCATGATAAAGGAATTTCACGAATAACCCATATTGTCGTAAACCCAAATCTATTAAACTCTAGTGAACAAACCCTCGATATCTCAATAAATTCCAACAAACTAATAACTCCACCACACTTACTATGGTAGCCATAGGAGGAACACAACAACTGCCTACAGTACACAAACAAAAACTTCATGGGACACCACAACAAACCAAAACAAGAAAATAAAATGAGGGTTTTAGCAAATCCGTAAGCTATCTAGCTAGATATAATGCACCAATAAGATCTAATGCAGTTTAAGACTCGCCAAATGTAACATATCGATCCGAGTGGTAGGGTTGCTCGCCACAATCCTTACTAAAGGGATTGATAAGAGAGGATATAGGAGAGTTTTCCAAGAGAAAAGTCTCAAGAGTTTTTTATTAAATGTCAAAATCTAGCTAAAACCCTACACATAAGTTCTATTTATATATGATGGTAAACTTGTAAATAAAATGACTAAAAGATGTTTTAGTGGCATTCCTGTAAATACAAAATAAACATAAGGGTAATTTAGGAAAAATACAATAAAAATGAAGTCTAAATAATATAAGCAAAAATAAATGATTGAATGATATGTTCAGGTGAGGAATGGACGAGTTGAGCTTCGGTATTTGGTTGGGTTAATACCCCGAGTCCTATCAATTTTATTCTTGCTTTCTTATTTTGTATTTGCATCTTAATTAGGGTTTGTTTTGTTTTATTCATCTATTCTTAATTGTTAAGTTAGATAATTTGAAAATTGGGGAAGAATACTAACAATCCAGGGTTTCCTCAAATTCATAGTTCCTTATAGGATCAATAACTCAAACTCATAATCCAATTTATACTATAACTTAATTAAGAGTATTTGCCTATACCCCATCTAATTTTTACTCAACTTATTATAGAGGAGTTACAGCATTTATGAGAAGAGGTTGGTCGACAAGAGGCACAAGTTGTCAAATTGGAGAACAGGCCAATCATTCCCCTTACTGTATGTGGTAGCTCTATTGGATATTTTCTATAGAAGGGAAGGAGACCCTAAAAGTGTCGAAAATACTTATAATATGTGAATTTCCTTATATTTTTCCAGATGATTTGCCTGGTTTAGCACTATATCAAAAGTTAGATTTCATTATAGAGTTGGTGTCAAGAACTGAGTTGATGTCAAAAGCTCCATATCGAATGTTACTAATAGAACTTTAAGAGTTAAAGAAGCAACTTTAAGAGCTATTAGATAAATGGTTTATATAACCTAGTGTGTCTCCTTAGAGAGCACTAGTATTATTTGTGAAAAAAAAAAAAAAGATAGAACCATGAGATTATGTATTGATAATCAAGAAATAAATAAGGTAATTATTAAGAACAAATATCTACTACCCCAAATTCATGATTTATTTGATCGATTGCATGGTGCCACTGTGTTTTCATGGATAAATTTTACAACTAGATATCATCAGTTACAAATTTAACCAGAAGATATGCCAAAGACGGCTTTTTGAACCAGATATAAGCACTATAAGTTTTTTGTGATGCCTTTTGGTTTGATGAATGCACCAACTATGTTTATGGATTTAATGAATCATATTTTTTAACCTTACTTACATAAATTTGTCATGGTGTTCATTGAAGATATTTTAATTTATTCGAAGACTAAAGAAGATCGTATCAATCATTTACGTTTGGCTTTGCAAAAACTAAGAGACAATAAATTATATGCTAAGTTAAGTAAATATGATTTCTGATTGGACAAAATCTCATTTTTGAAACATATAGTGTCAAGTGAAAGAATTTTAGTAGATCTTAAGAAAGTCAAAGCGATAGCTGAGTAGAAACAACTAACTATGATGTCGGAAGTGAGGAGTTTTCTTAGAATGGCTGAATATTATAGGTAATTTACAAAAGACTTCTCTAAGATTGCAAAACCCTTAACTCAACTGACATAAAAGAATGTTAAATTTGAGTAAAGGATCAAATGTGAGCAAAGTTTCCAAGAGTTAAAGGATCATTTGATTTTAGCATCAATACTTATTTTGCCAAACCCAAGTTCTAAAAATAGATTGGGCTGCATATTAATATAAGATGGAAAAAGTAGTAACATATGCATTAAGCCAATTGAGGCCTAATGAGAAGAATTCTAACACATAATTTAAAGTTGGCAGCTATAGTGTTTGTTTTGAAAATTTAAAGACATTATCTATATAGACAACATTATGAAATACATACGAATCATAAAATTTTGAAGTGTTTCTTTATCTAGAGGGAATTGAACTTGAGAAAAAGGCATTGTGTCACGCCCTAAACTCGAGGATTCACAACAATCCCACCATATAAACCAACCTAAGTTAGAAGTTATACCCTTAGCTACTAACATAGATATAGTCCACACAAGGCGAAAGATGACTTAACCAACTTTAAAGCAGTCAGATGGGCGCCTATAGTATATAAAACCCATACCGTACTACGTTACAACATACATTTTCTTACACTTGTAGATAGATTAGTTCATTACATAACCTTATACATCAAAAGTTCTGAAGTTCTCAAAAGAAACATTACATCTCCACAAATGAACTACATTACACATATAGATATAACAGCAAGCTAACAAAGACTACAAGGCCTCCTAGGAAAATCTTATAATCCTCCCACAAAGGAAAAACAAAAGTAACATGAGTTTATTCCATTCTTTATACTTCACCACTTTACTTCCCAACCTGTTGGAAATAACCTACAAACCTGCAGATAATTGTATTAAGGCATTTTTTAATACTACTCTATGCCTACAAAACAATTTATTGAGATATAGGCTTAACTAGCTCAGTAAGAAAGGACAAAGTCATAAGAGTACATTAACAAATATGGTTGTTCAATCATTAATTTAAATACAAATGCAACAGATAAATGATATAACATCTCACAATATTTAACCGATCCATCATAAAGTTAGAGTAATTCTATCTACTCTAACCTAGATTTTGAGGAGTTTCAATGCAATATTATCAAACTAAATCTAGGCTTATGCAATGGAAGCACTTCTCCTCCTTAGAAAACATTCGAACCACGGTTCCCAACCTTGCCGTAACCCCTTCTCTTATTACTTAATTCAACTATGGGTGGGAAAAGGAATATTTCTGCTATCCTCATTGAAGTGTCAGTATTTAGTCTGACAACCTAATCATTACCCCTATTGGGTTATGTCAGGTTAAATCTTTAATCAATTCAAGATTAGTCTAGTTTATCAGGTAGGCAACCAAATTCATACACACAAGACATGATATATTGAACAAAAAGCATAACTCAAAGTTCAACTCCCAATCACCACTCGGTATCACAAGCACATACATAATAGACGCACATACAATCTAATAAGTATCCTAACATGATATTTTAATACGCTGCTAAGCATAGATCCCAACTTACTTGCACTTACAAACATCCTACTCCTAACAATTGCCTCCTTAATCTTCAATTGTCCTTAGAAATACAATATAGATTAGTTTTCAAGCCTTAATTCATTAATCATTAGTTGGTTTTATATGTTTTAAATTGTTTAGTAGTAAATTTCTTAAGTTAATTTAACTTAAAATCGTGACTTCTTAACCAATTAATAAATTTTACAATTTACCCTAATTGACCAAATCCTCTAAGCTATCATCTAAGTAGATTTATAGTGGTTTTCTTGAGTCTAAAATCCTCTAAGTTTAGTTTTAAGAAGTTTTACTTTTCTTTAATCCAAAAATCTTCTAAGTTTGGTTTTGAGTGAATTCATAATAAATTCATTTAGTCAAGAATCCTCTAGGTTTGTCTCTATGCTAATCAAGGTTATTCATTATACCAATTTTATCATCTAAGATAGCTTCTAAGCTTCTCCAAGTTAAACTTTATATCCGAAAATCCTCTAAGCTACCCTCTAACCCTATTTTCTATAGGAGTTTTAATAACATCATCCTCTAACTAATCATCTACTTACCCTATTTTTACATTTACTAAAGAATTTTGCCTCTAAACTATCCTCTAAGTATCAATTTAATGCACTACTCATTACTAAAAGCCTCTGAATCATGCTCTACTTATAACCAAAGTCCTAAATTTAGCTAATTTACTAATTTCTTCTTAAGTTATAATCATAACATCAAATGAAAATCAATAATAATACTTCAAACACCCTTTCCTTAGTTCTTACTACTTTCCATGACTTCATTTATTTCATTAGAAGTCATCAATTATATCAAATTCCCTAAATTGGTCAAATACCAACTTTACTTCTTTAAGGCAATCTCACTTCAACAACCAAGCTAACTACTCCAAAACAGTTATACACATTCCAAATATGATTTAAACTCAGTAGCTAAGTAGGGTTGTTAGAGGAAGCACATTATTTTCACTAAAATACACTATTTGAAGCATCATTTTAGCTCAAAAATCAAATAAAAATATGGAAAGTAATTCCATGAAAAACTTTGATGTAGTAATTTAGTGTCAACTTAGGATGGTTTATAGAAAAAATTTGAAGTGAAAACTACATCATTAACTTAATTTATTTCAACTTCGAAAATTGTTTGATTTCATCAATTTCTTAAGCATGTATATATTAGCTACTAAAGTTATATAAATTGATATTTTTCCTAGATTCTATACATAAAAATATGTAAGAATAATTTTTTTCATATTTTTTCCAGGAAATTTTAATATTTTTATAAAATTTCTAAAATTAGATAGGAATGGGACCTCACTGAAAATCCTGACTCTAGCCACCAACGATGGCCACCCTATTGTCAATAACTCTAGTCACTAGCCACTCCTTATGATGGGGTGGTTGGTTGACTCTCAGCTCCTCTTTACTCCGATGAGCCACTAAACTCTTACACTGGGTATGGATTTTGTAATTTTTCCCAAATTTATTCCTTTGATCTTTAAACTCCCCACTGAATTTTTCTAATTCCCTATTTGCATATTAAATATGATGGAGTGAGAGTTTCTAGGTTTTTCTTAACTGTTCAAGCTTGACTTACAATTCTTTCTCTCTCTTCTTGCATTTATACTTAAATACCCTTGCCTAATTTGCATGATTTCCTTGACATAAGACATAAACACCTGTCCTTAGGATTACACACACCCTAAACCACTTTAATCCAATTTCCATAAGCATTTTCTTTTTTTTCAATAATTTTTGTTAATTTTCTTAAGCTATTTTAGCTTAAATCGCATATATTATGGTATTTTAAACATATAAGGGTATACGTACATACTTAAAAATTACCCACAACACGTACGTATATATTATATACGTTATTTTATGTCCTATATAAATTTTATTACATATATAACTTATCTCTAGAAATTTACAGATTAATAGAGCATATTTTACGTGATTACAATGAATAATATATAATATAGTTAAAATGTACTATTTTAGCTATATTTTTATTTTTTTATTATATTTTTAATATCGAGGCCCACTGAATCTCATCATCTAATGTCCCAAGCCCATACGTAAATTTTTAGGTTCATCGAGTTAGTTTCACCGATACTCTAAATTTACTCGCTCGATCCCTAATTGCTAAGTATGGGGCTCACACACTAGTTAGAATTAATCAAAGATTATGATTTAACTATAAACTATTGTTCTAGCATGGCTAATGTTATAGCAAACGTGTTAAGTAGTAAGAATAATGAACAAGTGGCCTCATTACCTATTACTCATCGTGAATTGATGAAGGAATTTGAGAAATTGGAGATTGAATTCAAATTACATGAGACTGATGTGCAGTTGATGAACTCAATAGTACAACCAACTCCAATGGAGAGAATTAAGCTTCAACAAGACAAGAGATTTAGGAAAAGTTAAGTGCTGTAATGTGCCTGATTTCATAATTGATACTAAAGGTGGGTTAAGGTATAAGAATAGAGTTTGTGTGCCTAGTGACTCTAAGCTAAAGAATGAGATCATGACTAAAGCACATAACAACGGTTATATATTGCATCCTGATGGAAATAAGATATACCGTAATCTAAAAGCATTGTTTTAGTAAAAAGGCATGAAAAAGAATGTGGCACAATACGTAGCTAGGTGTACCATATGTCAATAGGTAAAGGCGGTGCATCAGAGACGTAACAGTTTACCACAATCGTTAGAAGTACCTTAGTGGAAATGGGATCACACTACTATGTATTTTGTAATAGGACTCCTAAGGACAAGAGTAGGTCATGATTCAATCTGGGTTATAGTAGACAAGTTGATGAAATGCGCTCATTTCTTACCTTACTAAACTGGTGATTCAATAGAGAAGCTAGCACGATTATATATAAGGAAAATTATTAGATTGCATGGTGTATAGATAAGTATTGTGTTAGATAGAGATATTCGATTTATATCAAAATTCTAGGAGAGCTTACATCAATCTTTGGGATCTATGTTGCAATTTAACACAGCCTGTCATCCCTAGATGGATAGATAGATGGAGAGAATTATTCAAACTTAAGGATATGTTGAGAGGTTGTATTTTGGACTTTAGTGGTAACTGGGATCAATATTTACCATTAGTGGAGTTTGCCTATAATAATAGTTATCAAATGATGATGTAAATGGCACCATATAAAGCCTTGTGTAGAAGAAAATTTCAATCACCACTGTACTAGGAAAATGAAGAATATGCATTGATAAAACCTAATATGATTGAATAAACAAATGATAAAGTAAAGATAATAGAATAGAGGATGAAACTATCACAAGATCGATATAAAAGCTGAGTAGATCTAAAAAGGAAACCTATAGAATTTTCGGTAGGGATCATGTATATGTTAAGATAAGCCCATGTAAAGGATTTAAACACTTTAGTACTACAAGAAAGCTAAGTCCTCAATACATCAAACCTTTTGAAATTTTGGAGAAAGTAGGAAACGTAGTGTACCAAATTGCTTTTCAACCAAGTTTGGCCGAATACCATAATGTGTTCTATGTATTGATGTTATGGAAGTTCATGAAAAACTCAAATGCAATTATAGAGTTGAAACCAGTGGATTTACAAGAGGATTATATAATTAAAGAAAAGCTAATTAAGATCTTAGAGAACTAGATTCAAAAGTTGAGAAATTGTGAAGTTGAATATGTGAAGGTTCAATAAAATAATGGCCAAGAGCATAAATAACTTGGGAGCCAAAGATAGAGATGAAGAAACGTTACCTAGAACTCTTCAAAAAAAAAATAGGTGAGTGATAGGTTATTCATTAGAAAATAAGCAATTGTCATTAGTAATGGCTAGAATAAAAGTTTTCAAGACAAAGGGAGTGAAAATGTGAGTTCTTAAAATCGTATTTAAGGCAACCATACCTAAATTTGAGGTATTTGGGAAAATTTATTCAATTGAGCCCAAACTTAACGATTAAGTTAGTAAAGTTAGTTAAAGTGACCCAATTAAGTTAGATTTTAAAAATAATGCTATAAAACCCTAATTTCGGTCTTAAAAGTATAATTATTCAATATAGCATAAAAATTGTTAGAACCCCTAAAACCAAACCCGAAATGCAACGGGGGCCAAAAGATAAGTTATTTATGTTATAAAAGTGAATAAAATTGCATAAAATATCATATGAATATATATATGTTTTTGTGAATATATCCGATATATATAATAAATATACCCATAAATTAATCTGAAAACTTAAAAATATATATAATAAGCGATAAATTCACAAAGTTAAAGAGTAAAAATAAATGACATGAATAAAACATAATTATATGAGCATGATTACACATTACAAGTACCAAGTATATAGGATATATATACGTATGTTAGCAAATTTACTAAATAATAATATCATACACATAACATATTGATAATTAACTTAAAAATCAACCAAAACCTACTAAACCCATTGGATCTCATTTGGTTTCACCATTGCAACCTCAAAATCAACCCAGCGATTGAATCAAAAGACAAATTAAGAAGAAAAGGCCACCTCCTACTTAGAAATTTGTTAGGAAAAGAAAAGAAAATTTCTTAAACTTGAGAAAAAATTTCCAAATGACCCAAATTAGTATAAATAAGACTCTAAACTCCATTTCAGAAATTTAGGACCTAAGACCACTCAAAGAAAATTTTGTAAGAATTTTAGAAAATTAGAAAAAATAAAAGGAAAATAGGGTACCCTATTGCCCTATTACGGTTCTGCAACCGTACAACAACTTAACAACAAGCCCTTAGGGCCACCACCAGTACACCCACTGCTCAGCTCCACCGATACATGCTCACCAATCATTGGCAATTAAAGCTTTGACAAACAATAAGTCTTAATTTATACCTTATTTTTCAATTAATTTCTAAAAATATTAAACTAATTAAGAAAATTATGAAAAAAAAATTATTACCAGGTTATTTTTAGTATGCTTTCATGTTATATTTTTATTTTTTTCAAATTATGATTATTTTATACACTTTCTTAAGAAATGCACTATTTATTCGAAATTTCAAATTAAAAAGAAAAATATTAAATGATGTTGTTTTGACTGTAAAATTTTTCTGTAGAATACATATTACATCTAGCTTAATCTGTATAGCTTGATTTTGATTTCATAAATATTTAATATTTATTGTATTTTTTACCTTAAAATGGCTCAAATGGGTGTTTTTCTAAAATAAATTGATTTTATAGAAATAATTGATGAAATTTATGTCCAACAAATTCTAGAGACTTGTAATGATGTTAGGACATGTTGGAATTAACTTTGTAAAAAAATGATATTATTTGCTTAATTAATCGTAATTTATGGGCAAAAATGTAATTTTATATATATATAGGCGATAAACCCAATTGCATAAAACAAGTTATTGTTGAATTTCTTATATTTTTTTGAGTCTATAAAATTTTTGTGGAATTATTTGGTGATCCTAGCTATTTATTATGAATTTTTTTTAGCAAAATGACTTAATTTACTAACTATAGTACGTTTGTAGTAATATTAAGCTAAAATATGATAAATATTTGATTAAACCTATACATATCTATGCTAGTCAAACTGGATTAGAATGGGTTTCTATGATATTTTGTAATATTATATGACTTAAGCTATGATATATACGTACAACGTTTAGATAATATATATTTTACTATGCTATATTAAGAAACCATATAAAATATATTCTATTAAGACATTATGAAAGCAATGTGATAGTGCTCATTATATGGGCATATACGTATAATAAGAATTAAAAATATTCTTTAGAAGTTATCTCTTAGGATAGAAACCGTATTATATATGGTCAAGTTCATACAAATTCAATTATACCACTTTTATAAAAATTAAATAATACTAGGTAATAAAACAGGTATTCCTATACTATTATCAAAATTTTCATACTGTGATGACTTTATCATAATTGACACATGACTTGACTAATTAAAGATACAATTCAACACAATAAATAACATATTATAAGTAATAGTATAATTGCATATGTCGTTAATGTTCACTAATTTAATATAAATTATATAATAAAACTATAATAATTAAGTACATATCTAAATCTAACTAAGTTCCATTATATAGGAATAATATACTTCAAATATGTATATACATCTATATATTATGTATAAAACTTCGTGATAATACAAAGAATAGATAGAACCCTAACATTTTCATAAATCTTATAAAAACTAAACCTAAGTTTTAGTATATATAGGATTTCTCAGTGAGCAAAACGTTGGCAATACCGATCTACCAAAGTGAGCAATAGTATAAATAAGTTGGGATCGTAGCTTTATCCCTTCTTATCAAAGTATTTGGAGGCTTGAGAGTGCTTTTATTTGTAGTTGTAAATTAGCTATCTATACACATGTAACATATGTAATTGTTACTCTATTTTGTGATAAGAGTTAAACTCCTTAGCATGCTATTATATGTGATTTTATAATATTGTATTATGTGATCTTATTTAAACCCCCTTAAATGAAACTAATTGTGATCTAACTGCTATTCTAACCGGACATGCATAGCAACCCGTTAGGAGAACAATTAGGTATGTCAAACAAATATCAACTCCCTTCAATAAGAATAGCTAAAATAGTCATTTCCCCATCTTTAGTCAAACTAAGTGATAGATGAAGAAGTCGCAACAAAGGTAAGAGTCGTGGTTTGAAGGTAATCTTAGGAGAAGGGTATTCTTTATTGCATAAACCTCAATTTGATCTAATTTAAGTCGCAATAAACTCCTCAAAAGCTTAAAACGAATATAATTTCTCTGGCCTTACAATATACTGGATAACATTATGCGATGCTGCAAATGATTTATTACATTGTGTCACGTTCCAAGTAAGAGAAGTCGTAACAATCTTGCCGTATAAACTAATCTAAAATAAAAGCTAAGCTCACTGCTGCTATCATAGATATAGTCTATATAAGACATACACGACCTAACTAGCTTGAAGCATCCAATTTGACACCAATCAATAATCAAACCTATAATATAACTTTTCAAAAAATACCTATTCAAAACAACTTGTTGTTCGATAATACAATAGTGCTTAAATAAACATTTCACATATAGAGTTATAATTTACACTAAGAGTTTATAAAAGCCATAGGTCTTAAAATTTATTTACAATAAGATAGGAAACTAGTAGGCATCCTAAGGAATTTTCAATTAATTTTCTTAAAACTAAAAAGAAGAGTCAAAAGCCTAAATTTAGTGAATTCTCCTTGCCTTACTTTCCTAGCCAACTGTACACTAACCTTAGAGTGATGATATTTGTACATCTTGTATTTTCACTTATCACCTGTAAAAGAGTCTATAGAAATGTAAACACAACTAGCTTGGTAAGTGAGACAAAGTTTAAAGAGTACCATACAATCACAAATAAAGTTATCAATTATAATGAAATGCAATACAATCAATCACTTCAAACATCACATAATGTTATCTGGTCTATTATAAGGTCAGAGAAATTATATCCGCTTCAACTCGGATTAAGGAGTTTACCACAACTCATAATTAGATCAAACTTAGGCTTGTGCAATGAAAAACACCCTCCTTTGGTAACTACCTTCAAACCAAAGCCTCCACCCTTGCCATGATCTCCTCACCTGTCACTTAATTCAACTAAGGATAAAGAAAGGATCATTTCAGCTATCTTAATCGAAGGGAGTTGGTATTTAGTCTAACACTCCTAACTGTTACTCTAACTATTGCTATGCATGTTTAGTTATATTAGTTGTCAAATCACTATTAGTTCCATTTAGGGGTGGTCAGACAAGTTTACATAATACAAAACTATAATATCATGTAAAACAGCACACTAAGGAGTTCAACTCCTATCACAAACAAAATACCAATCACATACATTATATTGACATAAACAACTAATTTGCAACCACAAGCAAAAATACTCTTAAGCCTCTAGATACTTTGATATAGTATCTCGACAAATACTAAAGCCATGATCCCAACTTATCTATAACAACACTATTATGGAAGGCCTATATCATCGACGCTCTACTCACTAAAAGATCCTATATGTATACTAAAACCCAAATTTAGTTTTCATAAGAGTTACAAAAACACTAGAGTTCTATCTATTCTTTGTATTAAATTATATGCATAAATATATTTATATATATATATATATATTGGAGATAAATTAGTATTTTTATAAGATCGAGTATAGTTTTATTATACAAGTTATATTAAGTTAATAAGTATTGATAATATACGTAGTTATATTATTACTCATAATATATCGTCTTAATCGTATCGAAATATATTTTTAATAAGTCAAGTTACTTTTCAGTTACAATAAAGTTATCGTAGTACGTAAATTTTCATAATATTATAGAAACAGGTGTTATATTACTTAAGATTATCCAATTTTTGTAAAAGTAGTATCATTTGATTTATACGAACTTGACGATGCATACTACAGGTTCTATCTCAAGAGATAACTTCTAAAGGATATTTCTATATTCTATTATACCTATATGCCCAAATAACAATCATTATTATATTATATCCATATTATATAAACAAGCTATATTTTATATAATTTCCCAAGATAACTTAGCAATATATATAATATTTAACCCTAATACACATATATCGTAACTCGAGTCATGTAATTAGCACAAAATATGAAGGAATTCATCTAAATCAAATCTAATCAATAGGAATATGTATAGGTTCCATTCAAATATTTCTCATAATCTCGCCTAATATTGCTAAATAATATACCCTGATTAGTAAATTGAGCTATTTTACCACTAAAATTCATAATGAATAGCTCGGGTCACCAATTAATTCTATGAAAATTTATAGACTCCTAAATATAAAGAGAATTCAATCCACAAGTGGTTTCGTGTTTTCAGATTTATCGCCTATATATGCATAATTATGTTTTTACCCCCTAATTTGCGATTAATTAAGCAATTAATTCATTTTTATATGAAATAATTTCAAACAAGCCCTAATATTATTATAAGTCTCCAGAGGTCAGTAATTACCATTTTCATTAATTATTTTTACAAAAACCCATTTATTTCAATAAATTTTAGTTTTACAATATTTGGGTCCAAAAATACAATAAATATTACACATATATATGATAAAAAAAAAAGGGTTACATACAATTGAACTATACCTAATAAGGAACATAAATTAAATTTTTTGGAATAAAACAACATCATTTAATTAATTTATTTCTAATTACAAAATTTGGATCACTAGGACAGTTTATTAAAGAAGTATATAAAATACTTTATATTTTATCAAAATAAAATTATGACATGATAGTATCCTAAAAATAAGCTAGGAATGAATTTTATTCAAAATTTTCTGGATTAGTTTAGTATTTTTAGAAAATATTAGAAAAACATGGCAAATTTAGGAATCAAAGTTCTAGTAGTCGTTAACCGACAAGGGGTGGTCAAAAAGGCTAGACGCAGGGTAGACTTTCAATAACCGACGGGGTTCAATAACAAAACACCAAGAGGTTGGGGAACCAAGCTAATACATGTTCTGTTATGTTTTTCTTATGTTTCTTATTTTTTGAAATTTTTTCTAAATTTTTTCTCTTGATTCCTAGGTGTTAAATGTTGCATCTAATGTCTTAAGATCCTTCTTAAACTAGATTAGGATGGTTGAATTTTTCCTTCTTCTTTTTTTCATTTTTTTCCCAACTATCTAAGCATGAGGTGGCTAAATTGTCTTCAATCCACTTTTGATTCATCATTTTGGTTGTTTGGAGACTACCACGGCTTAATTCTAGAATTTCCCAAGCATTTAGATGGGCTTTGGTGAAGTTTTAAATAAAATAGGATTACTTTTATGTATTTTATATGATATTTAGTAATTTTATTAATATACGAGTATATATCATATATATACATTACACATAATAAGTAATTATGTGCATGTAATCATGTTTCTAGCATGTTTTTTATTTTTAAGATATATTTCCTTTTTATTTTTATAATTTTATCACTTATTATATATAATTATATAACTTCAGGTTAATTAATAAGTATAATTATTATATATACTGGATATACTCATAAAATACATTTATATTCATGTAGTATATTATGCTATATTATTTTCTTTTATAACTTAATTAACTTATTTCTAAATTCTCATCATATTTCGAGCTTAATTTTAAGAATTCTGACGAGTTTTACACTATATTATATAATTATACTTCTAATGCTAAAATTGGGATTTTAGGTTATTATTTTAATAATCTAATTTCACTAAGTAACTTCAACTAACTTATCTATCTTAATCATAAAAATTAAGTTCAATTGACTAAGTTTTCCTCGAAGACTCTAAATCTAGGTACAATTGCCCTAAATTAGATTTTGGGAGCTCACACATTATATTTCACTATAATTAATAACCTTATTTGTATTTATATGGTATTATTCTGTCTTCGTCGTACTTATTAAGTTAGTTGTACTTACATCTCTATAGACTCTTTTTGCAGGTAATCAGTAAGAGTTCAAGATGCATAAATATATCTACTCACAGGTTAATGCATGATTAGCTTAGAAAGTAAGGAAAGGAGAACTATCAAACCTAAACTTTTGGCTTTTCTTTTAGTTCTAAGGAAACTAACTACAAATCCCTAGGACGCCTACTAATTTCCTATGTTGTTGTAAATAGATTTCAAGACCTATAACTTTTATAAACTCTTAGTGTAGATTATAATTCTCTATATGGAAATACTTATATAAGTGCTGTTGTATTATAAAAAATTGAACAACAGGTCATTTAAACTAATATTTTAAAAAGTTATACCATAAGTTTTACTAATAATAAGTTCCAGATTGGATGTTTCAAACTAGTTAAGTCATGTACGCCTTATATAAACTATAACTACAATAATAACTATGGGGTTAGCTTTTATCTTAAGTTAGTTTACATGACAAGACTATTACTTCTCCTATTCAAAGTGTGACAACAAACAAAATAAATGAACTAACAAAAATAACTAAATTTGAAATAGACCAAATCGAATTTAGGCTACCTTCTAAGAGCATTATTATTTTATGTCGTTGGCTCGATGGCTAAATCCATCCTAAGTGCAATTCCTGATTAATAGCCATAGACTTAACAAATTGAAAGTGTACTAATAAAGAAAATGCCAAAAGAATTGCAGGAAAGATAATCATAAAAGTGTTAAAATAATTGGAAATTAGAATTTTTGCTAATTCTAACTAAGTTACTTGTTTTGGTTCCCCGATACCGGGGGCCAAAAACTTGATCAAGCGTATAGTGCACTAACCAGTAATTACACCTGGTTAAGTTATTAAATAGAATAAAACAGATGTAAGTTCGAATGTCGATCCTATAGGGAACTAGTATGTGACAACCTAATTACTATTACTAGCAAATTACCTATCTAACTTATCGATATAAGAATAATTATAATTAAATAAAAGAGATGAATAAGGAGTGATAAAATAAGAACAAGTAAAATAGAAAAATTAATTAACAATAAGAAGCATGATTCAATAAAAATAAAGAAGACATAATCCTTAATGAATTATTATTATTTACTCTATAATTCATTGGAACCTTTTAATCTCAATTATTCTCTAGATCATGAATATTCCTAATCTTAATCCTATGGAAATTAGATTCTAAATTAGCTAGGCTTGTGTCTTTAGCTAGTTCTTGAACTTGAGACCCTCTCTACCCACATCGTTACTAAATAAAACATCTCAAGATTGCATAATGCACCTGGATCCCACTACTAGGTTTCTCTAATCCAAAAAGATCCAATACTTAATATCTTAACACATTGAAATTCTTTTAATTATGCTTGTCTGTTCATTGCAGGCCTCACAACTCTACAGTAAACTTAGACATCAAATTAGTAATCGTAGTAAATACTAATTGATGACATTATATTCTACGTAATTAGCTCATCAGAAAATAATATCATAGAAAGAAAGAGAATTGTTGCAAAAAAAGTTAGATTTCAATAATATTCACTAAGAACGATTTAACAAAGTAACAACATAATAAAAGAAGAAAGAAATAAATTTGAGAGACCCCAACAACAATTCAGAGATGCAATTCTACCAAAGGGAGCTCTCTTTGAAAATCTAAACCTAAAGATCTATTTATAATGAATAGGATTAGGTTTACAAAAAGAAACCTGACAAAATAGAAAATTCAATGAATATTACATATCCAAAAATAAAAAATGCGCTATAAAAATTGAAGATTTGCACATCAAAGGACAACGATGCCCTAGGTACATGGCCATGGTGGATGGGTATATACTTGTTCTTCGTGCAAGTACTTTGAATTTAAAGAAATTAAATAATGAAAGGAACACGTACAAGACCATGACCGCAGACCTAAGCCATGGTCCTTCCTGAACTTCTTTCTCTGCTTGATTCTTATTCGAGCTTTCTCCACTTCATTCCGTGATCAATACTTTTACTTTAAATTACTCTAAAAACCTTCAAAACTCTATAAAGTGCTCCGAAAGCCCTGAAATGAAATTTGAATGAATTAAGCTCAAAATAACACAAAATTTACTAAATTAATATCTAAAATCATTAAGCTTCATCTGATACAATCGTAAAGTTTCAAACATTTCTTGCAAGTTATGAATGCGTTATCCTGTCACCTACTTTTAACAATCATGTCATTGACAAATACTTTAACATTGTAGCTAAGATGCAATTTGAACATTGTTGTGACTAGTCTTGGATAAGTTGTCCCGGCATTTTTTAAGCTAAAAGGGATTACTTTATAGTAGTACATGTTGAAGTTGATGATGAAAGATGTGTAGACCTCATCTTCGAGGACCATGCATATTTGGTTGTAACATGGAAAGGTATCCTGAAATTGAGCAAAGTGTGGCCTAAGGTACAATCCATGAACTAATAGATTCCTGGGAGATGGAAGCAACTTTTGGGGCATGCTTTATTCAAATCAGTAAAGTCAATACAGATTATCCATTTATCATTCGATTTCTTAACCAGAAAGCAATTTGCAAGCTAGATCAGCTATCACTCTTCTCTTATGAATCCTACCTTTAATAGTTTCTACACTTCCTCCTCAATGGCAGCTTGCCATTCTAGAGCAAAGTCACACTTTCTCTACTTGATAGGCTTCCCTTTGGGCCAACTTTAAGGTGGTGGTGAACAAATTTGGGGTAAGGATGATTCCCGACATGTCATCTGTAGACATGCGAACACATCAAGGTTCGCTCTGAAAATGTCGATGAGTTTGTGCTCAAGGTTGGGAGGTAATGACACTCTAATCTTTAAGGTTTGATCGAAAGCCTGTCCAATCTGGACTTCTTTAGTGTCTTCTGGGGCGTTTCTATGACCCTAGGTCTTTTATGGCCATGCTTGATGGTGATGACCTCATCGCGTTTTAATGCTACAAGATAAAGTGATCTAGAAAGCTTTTGGTCACCTCGACATATGCCGACTACGGTAGAGTATGGAAACCGAAGTCGGGAACTTAGCCTTTAGATGTTTTGTCGATGGGAGCATGCCGAACTGGTTTTAGCTTAGCCTTGCGAAGATAATGTTCTAAGAGGACAAGCAATCGATGACTATGAACGTGATCTTGTGTGTGTGATCACATGGTTGGGGTCATCTCCGAGCTCGACCGGTAAGGTTATTACTCTAACAGTTGGAATAGGCTGGTTGTTAAACACAATCAAACTATGCTTGTAGGGTTTCGGGGGGTTCCTCCCTAACTTAGACTTCATCTTCTTGTAAGTGTGATTAAAGAGTACATCTGTCGAGCTGCTTGTGTCGATCTTTATCTTGCTAATGTCGAAGCTAACAATGCCTGCATTGATCACTAAGGCGTCAGTGTGCGGAAATCCGACTCCTTCCAAATCGACGTCTGAGAAGGAGATGGTCGAGTCAACTTTTGGATTCATTCCTCTTACATTCAAAATTTGGTGATCTGCAGTTTTATTTTCCAAGCTATGGTAACTTAGCATGTTTTCGATGTGAGGGCCCCCGACAATGGTGTAAATTGTCCTGTTATGTCTGTTCTATCGGAGGTTCGCATTGTTTTCATTTGTCTCTTCGCCCTCATCATTTCCTTGATTCTGGTTTTGGTCGACTTGCTAGATCCGGAGTCTTATGGGGGTCAATCCATCTTGTTGCGAGCAACAGCAACAAACTCCCTGAAGTATCCGCTATTGATTGCAACCTCAATAGCATTGTTCAAGGTCTAGCATTTGTCGGTGTCGTGTCATGGTCTTTCGTGGTACTTACAGTAAGTGTGGGCTCGGTGGTTGTAGATCTAATGCTCAACTTAGGCGGTCGAGGCAATATGCTTGATCAGCGTGCTTCCACGAAAACATCTCCTATTGGCCTTGTTAACGGAGTGAAGGTGCTAAAATTGACTGGAAACTCCATCGTTTGAATTACAAGGTTTGATCTTTTGAGTATCTAGGCCAAGCTTCTAAGCTTCGAATGGATGGAACCTACAAAACACCACTTGATGTCCATCCTCTTTACCATTTTTATTTTGCTAATCATAATGCCCCGCATATCCATAAGCAATTCACGTATTGTTACTAGCCAAGGAATCTATTAGTTAATCAAGCATTCTTATTGTTGCTGGATCCAGTCTCCTAATCTCTGTAGGAAGGAAAAAGAATTTTCCTTTCCTACTTCGATTCCATTCCATTTGTCTGATGAAAACTTTATTTCTTAAAACGCCTTACTCTCTTACCTCTCAATAAAGGATTTGGGGGGAGAATATACATTTTGTGATTTCTTTTCAAGAATAAATTTGATTGGACCAAACGGTAACAATAAGAACATAGGGCTGTGGTGCTTGAGTCAGAGGAATGATCCATTTGATACCGTTTCTTTCAAGCTAAAGGAAAGCAATTCGCCTAGCTAATTAATTAAATAAGTATCAAAAGTGAAAGAAGAGCAATTCGACTAGATCACTTTTTTAGGTTACGCATTGGCCAGCTAAGACATAAAAGGGAAAGCTTTGAAAAGCAATTTAGAAAGACTCAACATTAGCAGTAGCTGAGAAATTTGTATTATGAAATTGAGAAACATAATTTTGGTATATATTATTTAAAATAAAATTAAAAAATCAATATATTCATCAATGTCAAATATATTCGAGCAAACTAATTATAATTTTTGGCCAAATAATAATAATAATAATAAATATCTCTGAGATGGAGAATCTACAACTCAAGAAACTAGAACTCGATTTATCTCTTCCATATCGACCACAACCTCCTGCACTCAACTCAACGGTGTAATCCACCTATATGACTCATCGCCCGGAGAGGAAGTTCTTAGTGGAGTTTGAAGGTTGCATTTCATCGTGCAAACACAAAGATGAGTAATTTAAAATTGTCGATTTATCAAATGGGAGATCTGAAGGTTTACAACTTTTTACATCACCAGGTTTTATCTAAAATCCATTGATACGTACTAATAAGTTGATATACAACTCATTCGAACGTGGGCGCACGTTGTCTAGTTATCAGTATACCAATATATAAAATACAAAGATAAGGGGTATTGTAGTTGTTGAGGTGTAATTGGTAATACATGTCGAATCCCTCTCGTATCTAGAAGATTCCAAGGGCATAATTACAAACAAAACGAACATCATCAACAATTAGAGGAAACTATTTATCAAGATAGGATGGTGGTTGCTAACCGCAATCATTCAACTAGTATAGCTAAAACAAAGCACTTTGAATTAGGTAAGGCATTTTCAAACTTCAGGTTACAAAATTTTGAGATATAGTAATTTGGATATCGTCCGCCGAACAAAAAAGAGGTGGGCCCAGAAGAAAACAAAAAAGGGAAGGGAAAAAGGAAAATTCGACATTGTCCCATAGAAATACGTTTCATTCAAAATTTCGCCTCCGACGATTACTCCGATGGACTAGTAAAGAATTGATGCCCTAAAATTGCATATATTCATCTCTCAAATTTATAGTTTAAAAAAAAAATAAAGAAAATAAAAACCTACCTTTTTCGACTAATTAACATACAAAGAGTGTACCCTAATATATAAATATGATATACAAAATTGCACATTCAAAACGATGGCATGTCTTAATGGCGACCTCTTCCTCTTCGATGACTCCGACACCCACCTCTTCCTCTCCCACGGCTTCGACCTCCACCTTGGCCAGGGAAGCTCCGTCTATCTGGCTTCAATCCTAGCGATTGCACCCCCCTTTTCTTCACGTTTTGCATTTCTCTGTCACCCTCATCCTCCAAATATTTGGCAGAACTTCTGGTGATGAATGATATCTCTCTGGATCCCCCTGGGCCCAATTTTACATCATTAGGAACACCAGAATCCTTCTGGTCATGCTGAAGGGCTGCCACTCTCTCTCCCAGGGGTAGAGCATCCTCTTTAGCAAGTGAAATGCGGTTAAAGAATGCATCTGCATGCCGTTCATCCTTAACCTCGTACAGCCTACGACAGACACAAGAAAAACACACGTTAGCACACCCAAGAAAAGAAAACTCATTCTCTTCCCTTGATCGCTACTATTTCTTTCCAGCAATTTGAACCATCTACAAGTCCAACATACATGTACAGTTAAATGAAACAAGAGCAAGGACAAAAGACAGACAGAACATCCTGAAGGATCAGCAGCAACAACAAATATCCACAAAAATTGTCCCTATACATAAGACAGTAGAACAGTGAAGAATAAAAAGCAGCATGACCTTGGAACTCGTGACTTTTTATTCAAGCCCCTGTCATCATCGGAATCCTCTTCTGATGACTGAGATGCAGCTGACGCATCTGAGTCACTTAAATTATGCTCGTCATTGTCCATGACAGGCTCAAAATGCTCCTCGAGAAGCGATGGTGGTTTCTGGGAAGCCATGGGATGTGAAGCCAAGTACTCAGGCGATTGCTCATCAATTTCAAAATCCTGCATAGTAAGAGAGGAAACAATATTAGAAACAAACTTATATATAAGATTCCAGGCCTTCTTGTTGGAAGGTCGCACGATTTGGGCAACCACAATGTGTAACCTACTTAAATTCTAATACTCTGTTAAAAGATAAATCAATCATGTCAAGCAAGTCCAGTGTATTCAACTTTCTATTCTCCCCTGACGAGTCAGTATTACAGTGTGGTAATTCCTGAAGCTAGACCCCATCAGTGCAAGCTTGAAAGAAATTGACATGGAAAACAATTGAATGCAAATTATATTAAAATTTTGGCAATTAGAGGTTTCTGAATATAAAATCCCTACCTTATTTTCAAACATAACAGAAAATCGTTCATCTTTGAGAATCTCACTGCCGAAACCTTTCTTCTTCTTCGATTTTTTAACTGTTTCATTGCCATCCTCAAGTTTCTTCTTTTCAAGCTCATCATTTTCAAGGAGACGAGCAGCAAGAACCCTGTTGACCTTAGGTAATTTTCTTTTAATCTGCACAGCAAAAGCAATATGAAAGCCCAACTCAGCAATCAATGCAAATTATTACCAGTCCTAGTTGACCTATAGTGCAAAAACTTCCACTTTCCAGAGCTCCCCAAGACGTATTCATGCCAAACTAGTGAAATGCACGAGTGGAGAGTTCAGGACATGCATGGCAAGGGAAAGTGAAAGGTCAAACAGAGTTACTGACTGACAGACTGAATCGATTAACCACATATATACTTCTGAAGAACAATTCTACAACCTACCAACACACACAATATGCAGCGGCTTTAAGTACAACCATGAAGTTTCTCAGACAAAAAAGAAAAAAAGCAAATTGCAGAGTTTTCCACCTTAAAGAGTTAATTAAAAGGCAAACAAGTATTTACTATTCGCAGATATGTTTTGTGATATTCTCATCAATTGCAAGGGTGCTTGATGAAAATCCTTGAAAATCCAACCAGTGAACAGGCTGGATTTTACTAATACTAGACACCAGGTATATCAGTTTCACTAATAATATTTTATTCAGAGTTCCAATCACCAATGCAACCAAAGAAATATCACAATTGAAGTTTTTTCTTCAAACTCAGCAGCAAATGAATTCTACTCAAAATTATGAGGTTAGATGAAATAAAATGTAGCCATGCAAACAGTCATAATCAAGGTTTTGGAACTTACTGTAATCCGGGAGGCACGCTCAGCCTCGAGTTTCTCTTTCTTCCGCTGCTCTATATATGTATCATATGCAAAGGGATCCACCAATGCCTTTGCCTGTAATAGCAATTATGTTGATCTTATGAGGAACTTGAAGAAAACAAACAATCCAACTAACCAATCCTGCAGCAAGCCCATGATGTTATTTTATGGGCTAATGGATGCTCCAATCCCACACCATTATATAGACAAAGTTGAAGAAAACAAATGAACCAACGAACCAACAAACCAACCCTGAAGAGGGGCCCATTTTAGGAACTGAAGGATACTGCAAACCCATACTATTTCTACAGAGCTGAAAATTCGACATTGCTGAACTACTGTAAATATTTTTAAAAAAAGGAGAACTTCAGACATCACTAGTAATACCAAAAAATATATGCATCCAAGAGAAAACTTCTCCCTGCAAATGTATTGAGCTGATTCCCAACATTGCTACAATGACAGAAACTAGATAAATTTTTTATCTGATCCTATATTTGTACTGTCTTAAGATCCCAAGAGAAGGAGAGGGAGAGGGAGAGAAAAATAACAAAATTTCTTAGTTAACAATCAGTTATCCACACTGCAAACTATTAGCATCAAGAAGTATGCAAAGCTTGCCACGGAACTTACCTTCTTATATAACCTATAATCAATGAAGTACCCATGCATATATGCTCTGAGAAGGCTTGTGCCGATTAGATTTGTCAAATTTAACTTCTCGAGGTCCTCTTTTGTCAAAAATTTGTAGTCATCATATATTGTGGCCTGACCCCCCTCTTCCAGCTCTTCCTGCAAACAGAAAAAATAATAAATGAACTACACCACAAAAGCCACATCATAATAGAATTCACTCCAAACGTTTGAGGAACCTACCGTCAAATTTTCAAGGGAAGTACACCACCTAGGAGCAGGTCCAAGTGCAGGTATAAAATAAGATGGTATCTGGCTAGAGTCCAATGCCAGCAACAGTAATCCACTATCCTTGAAGACACAGGTGTCATTTATTGTTCCCGCTGTTGGTTCAATGCTAGTCATACCATCACCCTGACAACAACAGGGCTAATAAGAATGCAGCAAAACTCAGGAATCGGTGAGTGACATAAGAAAAGCCAAATAAGCTGCAACATAACCAAACAGACAGCAGAAAAGTTAAATTCCTCATCCATCACTTGCATTCCCATGCAAACAAGTTTCATGAGACAAGCTTTCATCAGTGTGTTAGGTTACACAGGAGAAAGAAAATTGACTTATAAATATAACATTCACATATTTATCTACAAGCTTACCCTTTTAAGTTAAATCAATATCATTCAGTCAGAGGTAACATTTTAAATCCAAGGTGTGACATAATGAGAATTTTGCTCAAAAAGACATCTCCGATGCAGATTAGCCATCAGCTGCAAGTTCAAAATGAACAATGCACACAGGTACTACCAAAAATTTGGTCACAAATGAACCTCTTTGAATAGGTTCAAACAAGTTGCTACTTAATTGGATAGAAATCCACATAAAAGACACAGCAAAAATGAAACATACTCAATAGTTTCAAGACATACTTGCTGAATAACATACACAGCCTCAACTTTCACTGAATTATGATATCCCTTCCAATAAAACCATTGTTCCTTAATCTTTCCCATTATTCATCCTCAATTTGCTCATTGAGATTTCTTAAGGCATATCAAGTCCTCAGGGCTGTATATTATCTTATTCCTTGATAAAAATCATGGTTCCTTCTACTTCACAAGGCATGATGCTGCAAGGTATTAACCAAACTGATTGCATCATCATAACAAATACAGTCAAAGTCATGATTTCCCAATCTTTTTTCTTTGAATAATTCTCTAATGCTTTGATTTCTTCAACTCTCATGCTTTTAAAAGATTGACATTAGCCTTTCTGTCTACCAGTTAAGTTCCTATCCAAGTATAGTCACCCTAAGTCCCAACATTGCCTACCAAGAAAACATTCAAAGGATCAGAAAATGAACAGTAAACAGGACATCAGCTTCCTTTCTGTATCACTCTATGTTACCAAATCAATTGTTAAAAGAAAGAAAGAAAGAAAAATCACTCTTCATATAAACTGAACACTGTTATAGTTTTAGTTCAAGGAAAGAATAATATGGAAGATCTCTTTAAAAAGAAGCTCTACCGTCTCTGGGTCCCATATTCTGACAACATGATTATCTGTGGAGATAATCTTTGGTTTCTCAGAGTTAAGAGTATGATGCCACTTAATATTCAATATCGGGCTACCATACCTGCACAAGGGAACATAAATTTCCATCAATAATCAGCTTCAAGCAGTGCCAGAACCTAGGGATTCAATAATCAGGCTTTAAATGGGGTGGGAAACCGGGGTTCACATGATAGGGGCACAAAGAGAGAGAAAACGCAAAAAAGAAAACTCAGTATAAAGATAAGGGATCTCACATATGATCCTTAATCCGTACTGGTTGTGACGACCGCAAATCATACAATAGCACCTGGAATGCATGCAAATCTTGTGAGCATACTTGACACTAAATACAAACTTCAAAAAGCAGCATTTCAGTCAAGTCAACCAGGTTTCAAATAAGATTCATAGGTTATTGAGAAGAAAGGATACACTGAAATAAAACAGAACAACAGAAAGCTGCATCACCTGTCCTCCTCCAATAAAAACACTGAAGTCCATAGGTTACGAAAATACAAATTAGTGGCACTGATTTAGCAACATTAATTTTTAGCTCTTCAGACACTATTAACCTTTGGCTTATATAGCAGATAGATAAAGATGAATCTATCTACAATTTACTAACTACTAAGATTTCCTCTGCCATGGCCTAACAAGAAGCAATGTTGCAGATCAAGAGTCATCAAATTAACAAATTAAAGAAACAAGCACAACCCCCAC